>VYZM01021969.1:59985-71527 GCA_013398915.1 Dromas ardeola | reverse complement strand
CAAATGACTAAATTTCTTTGACATTTCTTTGTATAGGTTACTACCTGCCACATTCATTCTTCCAGTGATGATGAAATTGACTTTAAAGAAACTGGCTTCTCACAGGATTCTTCTTTGCAGCAGGTATGTTGAATTCTTTTAACAGCACAAGTTGCTCTTTCTGTAAAAATAAACAAATTTTTTAAAAGCAGTGGAACTTGTATTTCTCTCGCAAGCAAGTACAAATCTGGAAAGCTTAAAATAAAACTTAGACACATGCACATGCACACAACTGTGTTTTCTCAAACTCAGAGGTATGGTTTTTAACAGAAGTCACGATGTCTTGGTGTGCCTTCCAGCTTTTAGTCTTCGATCATGCTGTGTATGCAGATCTCTTCTTGTTATGCCTAAGAACAGATTTTATATAGCAGCTGTCTGGTGAAGTAGAACACAGTTTCTATGTTAACTTTAGTTCTTACTGCATGTAGAAGTTTGAAATGGTGGCTTCTAATTGTATTTTCTGGGAAGTCTGAATTGCTATGAAAGCAAATATGGGTCTCTGTTTGGTTTTGCTAATAGACTTTTTTTAAATGTTGGCCCTTATTTTAATGAGGAAACAAAGAGGTTTGGCTATTTGTTGTTACCTGCGTTTAGTTTTTGGCAAAATGTCAAACTCTGCAGCTGTCAGAACAAGATAAATGAAGAGCTAAGTGTGCTCCTGTGACAGGTTGTATCTAGCAGCTCCAATGTTTTCAACTTTATATAGACCCTTGATACCTGGCAAAGGTACATAGCCAAATCTTCCTGAAATAAATTTCCAATGAACTTGACAACTTATTTTTAGATTCAGTATATGCTTTGACAACTCATTTGTGAGTGTTTCAATATCATTTGGTTTAATGCAAAAAAAAATTTGAGAACGCGTAGGGAATTTTCAGGTCAACCAGACTGAAAGCTTTTAGTCAAAGCTGTGTCCACCTTGAAGTTTTAATGCTTTCATAGCTGTCTAATTGATAATGTTACAGTGTTTAATACGGTTATGGTATTAGAGTATTTTTGTCATGAGTGATAATGAGAACACTGGTGCCATTCTGATGAAGAATGACAGCAGTTCTGTAATAATACTGTCCTATCTGCAATATACATCTCGATTCTTTCACTGGTGGTGAAAGAGCGGCAGCCATGCAGCACAAGACTGCTGATAGATCCCTTATATGGAACATATTACTTATCTGCGTTATTAAACAAAATCTCTTGGCTCACACTAACAGCTATGTGGTAACTGCCTAGTCTAAGACTGGCTTTGGTACTTTATGCATTTTCTATAGTTTTTATAATAACTAATTGCTCATTGAGTTTGAATTGTGGGTGGTGGCTCAAGTTTTAAGAATCTGATGCCTTTTTATCCAATTCAATGATTTAGATGCGTGCAGAGTGCACCCAAGTACAAACTTGATAAATTTGGTGCTATCAGTAGCAGCTCTAGTGAGAAAGTAAGATCTTAAATATCTCTGCACTTTTCATGCATTCCCTTAGCGACCTGCTGTGCCTAGGCAATCCCAGCAGTTCCAAGTATCTAATCTGGAGAAAAGCAGATGGTCCAGCGCTGTTGCTTTCAAGTTTGTCACTATTCTCTTAATATTTTTTTTTGATAAGCTAGTAAAATATGCTTTCTAAAGTGGTCTTGTGAGGAAAGCATGATACTAGACAAGAAAAATCACTGATGGGAAATGCATTGAAATTACTTAAATCATTGTCTAGCTGCACAAATTCATTGATAAAGGTGTCTCTGGCTTCAGCTAGAATACCCTATTCTAGACCAATAATTAAAGGAGGAAACAGGAGGTATATTTCCAAAATTCGAGGAATTGGAATTCGAGGAATTAGGAATTGGACAAGGGAGGAAAATGCTAAGGAGTGTATTCATCTCTGGTTTATTTTTGTGAAATTTAACTTCTGCCTGTGCAGAATTTCTGGTCTTTACCATTTATAACCATGCTATTTTGAACAAAGAGAGCTTTTTCTTTTATCTAGTATACAGTGTTGTTTCACTGTTTCTTTTGGGGTGCATTTGGAAAGGTGCTGATTAAAACATCGTTAAACTAGAGATTTAACTTTCTTATTAAGAGCTGCTATTAGACTGGCTTTCGAGTCAGTAAATGTAAGTAGGTGTGTAGTTAGTGTTACCATTTAAAATTCAAAGGTTAAGACAAATCCTTTTCCTGTCCTTTGTGTTTATATTAGAGACTTTTATTTCTTTGGAGCAAAATGGGCAAGTAGGATTTAGAGTATTATTAGAATCATTATATCACTGTCGTTGGTCCTGGGGTTGCCAGGCCTTTTCTGATTATCAGATGCAACAAATGACGTCCAATTTTATTGACCAGTTTGGCTTCAACGATGAGAAGTTTGCTGATCAAGATGACATCGGCAAGTGAGTATAACACTATACTGGCTTTGATTATAGTCTCGGGAGTTTCCTTTCTTATTGTGTATTTGGCTGTGGTTTTGCTGATGATAAATCCAAGCTTTCACTGATGTGAGGCAGTTGCCAGTCAGTGCTGTCTTTTTGTACTGTCTGTATGCATTGATAGAAGCCCCCTTGAACAGTTTACGGAGGAGAGCAACAGCTTATCTTCCATTTCTATTGTCCTGGTTGTGCCAACATGAGAACACAATGCTTGTGAATAAATAACTAACTCTGCTTTTGAAAGCTATGTCTGTCCAATGACATGGCATTGTTGGGGGCACTTTCACTTTATCTGTGCCTCAAAGTGAATTTTCTCTTCTTCCCTGCTGAATCTGTGTACCAGACCACATGAATAACTCTACTTTTAAGTTTTCGTGGAAGAGATGATAGGATCAACACATCTGTGAGTGTACTTTTCTGTAGGAGACGGTAAGAAAGGGCATTGTAAATCTACCTTTGTTGTCAAGATAGTTAAGACTCATTCCTAGAAATAGGGTAAGTGATGAGGAAATGAGAACAATCTTGGTCAGGTTGGGAAAAAAACAACCAACCAACCAAAAAAATCCAACCGCAACAAAACCAGCCCACACAAAAACTGATCTCTTTCTTCAGTTCTAAGTAAACTGATGCCATAATGGGAAAGGGAAAGAATGGGGATTCTCGCTGAAAATAGACTTCTTGACTTTTGTAAGAATTCGTTGGTTTGGGATGCAGGAACATACAGATAAAAGCATTACTTGAAGATGGTTTGTAGAAGGGTAAAATATGATAAAATGTCTCAGTGCTCTTCTGTAAGACATGTTTAGTAAGTGATGGTTGACTGAAGCTTGCACATGCCATCAGAGAAGCACTGCTGCCTTTTTACACCACTGCTGAGATTATAGATTAAGATACGATGGGAGAGGAAGCAATTTGGGATGCTCTAACTAGAAGCAAGTGGATTTTGGCAAGAATAGTAGTTGGAATTCCTTTAAGATCATGCCTTTGGTGGTGTATGGTCTTGGTGGAAAGAAGATGACTGTGTAAGCAGATCTTTTGAGATTTGTGATAGGCATACCAACGATGCACTCATGAGTTGAATTAAGATGTAGATAAATTTCCTTTAAAGTTACGCCTTTTGTGCAAGAATCAATTAAAATTTAGATTACCTGCTTACTGTTGTACAGTAATTTAGATGGTAACTTGCACAGTAATTCAGTCACACTTAAAACTTATGTTTCTTTAGACCACTTACCTTGTTCCCTACTTTGTAATGCAATGAGGATTAGAGGAAGGGTAGTACTTGCTCTGCTGAATGCATTACTATGTGTGGCTAGAGAAAGAATAGATTAACTCTTCTGAAAGTCTGGTAGTATTTCCCATCTTTTCCTCCTTTGTTTCTTTTTGCTTCCCCTAGAGATTTAGTTTGCCTAATGCCTTTTTTAGTCTAAGACGTAATTGTAATTACTTTAGTGAAACTGCTCAATAGCTTAATATCTGAAGATATGTAAAGCCTAATAAATATTTAGTGTTTGGGTTGGAAAAAACCTTCCGCAATTGGTTAAAAAAAGTAGAGATTCATTTTTTTCTTTAGGAAACAGAAGTTGATATTACATTTTTCACTTTCCCTATTGCTGTTGAGAACGTCCTTCTATAAAGTGGTGAAATCAGCTAGAAGGTATAAGAACTGTTAACTTGGATCTTTGCAGGATTTTGAGCTGTTAGACCACAGTCAGATTAGGCATTCTTTAGGCCTACTTTTTTTTTCTTTCCAGTGCATAACAATACAGCATTTGAGATTTGCGTATATCATTTCAGTTATGCTTATTTATGCTTATTGCATCTTGACAGCTAACTGTAGGGTAGAGGTGACATTGGTTTGTACTTTTGTTTAAAATATTTCACAGTTAGAAAAATCACATGAATGCCAGGCTTCCTCAGTGTGGAATTTGACTGTTTTATGTTGGAAACTACTTTGTCTTTAATCTTATATTTTTAGATTATTGGAAAATGAGAAACCTAAAAAGTGAAATGTCTTCATGTCATAATACATCATCTTGTTTTATTGCATACATCTGCTTTTTTGTAGTGTTTCTTTTGATCGGGTCTCGGACATCAACTTTACCCTCAATACGAATGAAAGTGTAAGTATGTGTTGCTGTACTGTAAGAAAAATTACTGTCTTTTAAACTTCGGTGCAACCTCAGAGTTTCGGTGGTGATGGTTACATTTACTTCTTTGATGTGTAATCCATGGAAAATACTACCCTACCTTGTTCCTGTATCATGAGATTTTCTAATTGGAAGACATTGTTGTTCTTTGATCAGTATTTAAAAAGAACTGCTTCTAATTTGTAAGGCCAGGTTCAAGAACAGGCTTGGATCTGATTTGTGCATATTGCACGCTAGTGTTTGGTAGGTAAAAGCTATTTCAGTCATCCAGTGAGATTGTGGTGACAGAAATAAGGACAGAGACTTTAACCCTAGATATTATTTGTGAGTTGAGCTGAAATGAATCCCACTACAGAAAATAAAGCTGGAGTACTTGGTGTGGTTATCTGAAAAGCTCTTCAACATCCTTAAACATGATGGAAGCTCCTAGCTGTTCTTTGACAGTCCATTCAACTTGTTGGTAGCTGAGTAAAACAAGCACCACTGAATATTTTCTTGACAAGCTTTAAGTTGTTAAGACATTCTGGTCTGCTGCTGCTTTTAGATAAATGTTTGTTTGTTTTTTTCCCCCACTGCTTTAGGAGTGTCTTCAGAATAGTCATGTATTTCCAAAGTGTTTACTAATCTTAAGTAGGATGATTAATCATAACTACAGATTTTATACTTTTGCTGTATTTAGGGCAATATAGCCTTGTTTGAGGCATGCTGTAAGGAACGGATACAGCAGTTTGATGATGGTGGCTCTGATGAAGAAGACATTTGGGAAGAAAAACATATTGCATTTACACCAGAGTCCCAGAGGCGTTCTAGGTGAGAAACGTGTTTTTCATCCAGTATAGTGAGCCCTCGATACTGAACATGTCTTTTGGTTCAGGCTGACTGTTAGCACAGGCTGTCCAGCGTAACTAGCCGTTTCTATTCTGTGGAGAAATGAACAGAGGGATGGCTCTCGTGTCTGTCTTCCAGCCATAATTTGCAGAAGATGGCAACGGCTGCCCTGCCTACTTAGCTCTTCCTGCACTTCAGCTTTTGTAGCTTGTTTTTTTCCCGCTGTTTATTTCTTTCCCTCTGCTCTTAAACCTGCTCAGCCATTCATACCTTGGATAAGGCAGTCCAGTTCCACACCTTTGTAGACCTTGCTGTCCTCTGTGCAGTACCAGCGTGGTTATGGACAAAACTGCATAGGAAGCTGCATTGAGGGGAAGGAGCATCTGGTCCCCAAAATTCTCAGGGCTGTGTAGCCTCCCTTGTTATCTACTGAATTTTGTCCCAGGGTAGTCCTGGCTTTTCTGACATTCTTGTGGCTTGAATCACAAACCCGATCTCTTCTTCCCTTGCAACCTTTGAAATGCATGTTGCTAATACCTTCTGTACAAAACCAATTATTTTGTCTGATGATGGTGTGGTCATTAATGTGATGTGTTTCCGGGACATCTTTACCTTCTCACCTTACCTTGCTTTTTGTGTTAGTTGCGCTTACCAGGAAGGGAGAGATACCCATAGGGTTTAAAGCATGTATGTGTGTAAAGAGGATGGAATGGAATACAGTTGGGGAGATTTTAAAGTGGATTTGTTACATCTGTTGTTAGATTTACATAACTCTTTACATGATCAAGTGAAAACCTTAAACGTTTTTTTGAGAGAGAAATGACGGGAATGCTAACAGTAAGAAATTATACCTCGGTTAATCTATCAGAAGTGATAGCTGTTGTAATTCTCTTTAGCCTCAAACTCTCCAGTATTTCATGCCCAGGGTCTGATACTAAACATAGAATGTAAACTATCTCTTTGTATTTTAAGTTCGGGCAGTACGGACAGTGAAGAAAGTACAGATTCTGAAGAAGAGGATGGAACAAAACAAGACTTGTTTGAATCACACACCAATACAGAGGACAAAATGGAAGTAGATTTAAGTGAACGTACGTAGCTCTTCTCACAGCTACTTTGAGTTATAGGAAAGCGTTAGATCTAGCAGTCTTATTTTGTAGGAGTTTTCCTTGTTTACCGCTCTTATTCCAACTATCTTAATAAAGTAGTCTTTCCCACTGTAAAGAATACTTGCAACAGAGCATGCGAATGTAGGGAAGTTTGAGTTCTTTACGTGTCTTGAGTCAAGTTACTTAGTCTCTCTAAAATTCATGTTTCTACTCTTCAAGAAGGAAAAAAAAGGAGGAGGAATCGGAAAGGGAAGGATGAAATGTAATCACTTACAGGTCTTGAATGCCTGTAAAACTGATACGTTGGTAATCTCCAAACCTAAAATATAGTTATTTTTACTGGAAGCCTTTCAGACCAACTTTTCATCCAACAATGCTCTTCTAAAAGACTTCCTACAAAGTGAATTTGCATTGGTCTGGTTTCATGTGTGCATGGAAGATGTGCATCAGTAGACTCTTATGTGGAAACTTAACTGATGTAATTGGTTTAAAAATGTTCACATTCAAGTCACAGTAGACTAAACTGGCTTTAGTTAAAATGGGGATATCTGTAGGTAAAAGCCCTTTGTTTATCTAGACTGTAAGGAATTAAATTAAAATAGAAGGAAAAGTTAAGGGTTTTCTTTTCTTTTGTCAGATTGGTGTCGTTGGCATCTGTGTGTCAAACAAGTTTTGATCCATGTGGGTCTCCTCCCATATCTGCCTGGGTTGGAATTTCTAATTGCTAGTCAGAGCTTCCTTTTCAGCCTGTTTTTTTGTATGTAAGTGTTAATGAAAAACATGTTTCCCTTGGGTAGGTGAAGTATTTCGAATTGACCTATCCTAAATTAGATGCTGTTAAGTCACAGTTGCTCCAAAATTTAAAATACCAATAAATATTTTCAGTTGTAAAAAGCCTTAAACTTTTCTGAAATTTGGCAGTGGTGTTAGTGCATGAGAAATTTAGAGACTGCCCATATCTAAGTTGACATGCTCATTTTCTATGTTCAGGAAAATGTGCATAGGAAACTGAAAAAAGGGATGAAACCTCTTAAGACTTTTTTTTTTACATTATTGAAATTAGTTTTGAAATAACAAATGTTGATGCTAGCTTAAAGAATAAAGTGGGGTTATACTTGTGATCTAGTATGGCTTATTGTTTTTGTTCTTCAGATAAGTTGTATCGATTTCTAGCAGACTACTCTTTAAAATTTAAAATTACTAGCAGAATTTCTCTTTTAGAGAATGCATTCATTTTCTTACAGTATATAGAGGATTCTTCTGCATGCGCTTGAAAGTCTAGTTATGGATTCTGCTGCTTTTTTTGGAATGTACATATAGAGAGTGAGTGTCTTAGGCATATGTGCACTCATGTTCTTTATTTAAATTTGTTCCTAATGATCTTCTTGATGATTTTTCAGCACCAAACTGGTCAGCTAACTTTGATGTACCCATGGAGACTGCACATGGTGCCAATCTGGATTCTGTTGGGTCTGACGTGTGGAGTACAGAAGAACCTATGCCAGCAAAAGAAACTGGCTGGGCTTCCTTTTCAGAGTTCACTTCCTCTTTGAGGTAAGACTGTTAGTGATTCAGCGCAAGTTCTTCATCACTAAATGTAATGGCAGCTGCTATTTGGTTTCCTTGGGGTGTCCATCTCTGCCCAAGCCTGTGTTGGTAGTGTTCTGGTGGAATACAAGGTGTGTAGTGTCTGAAGGGCCCCATGTGTTATAACAGTATGTCTTTGTATGATCTAACTCATAGCAGGCTTTTGTAGGATAGGTGGATCCTATTGTGTCATTGCTTTCTAGGGCTTTTAAAGAATATTTGCGTCCTTTAGTACTGGTCTCAGACCAGAATTTGGGCTGTGATTATTTTTCTTGGTTTTTTTTTTTAGTGTAGACTGAAGCCAGTGAAGGGTTGAACATGGAACTGTTGAATGTAAAGGTCATAAAATGTCTATGATGATTCTGTTTTATGGATGTTGTAAAAACAAATAGGGTTTTGGGGGGTTTTTTGTTGTGGGTTTGTGTTTGTTTTTTTTGAAAACTTGCATGGTTATGCAGCTGTGATATCTAGGTTAAGGAGTTCTGTGTTATTTTGAGAATGCCTGAGATACTTTCCTTTCTTGGCTTGAACTCTACTTAAAAAAAATAACTGAAGTCCTCTGTCTAAGTACCTAACCATATAGATGTAAATTTTGAGTTGCCAAATACTAGCAGTCAAGAACTGATCCCTTCTCCAATCAGAAGACTTTTCCTTTTCTACATCTGGCTCCCAATTGTCTGTCTGGGCATTAAACAGCTCTGATATAAAAGTGTGATTTTTCGAACATAAAACAGTATAGTGTTCATGCTTGAGGCAGGTAACTTGATAACGGAATTATGGATTTAGAAAATGAAGATGTGGAGTTGCTACATCGGTGTGTAGAAAAGACATTATTCTGTAAATGGTGAGAAGTGTTTCAAGTGGCCAAATCTTGTCTTTTGAGTTCCCTCAGAATGCAAAACTTGTAGCTGTACCATATATATGATTCAGTAGTCTGTAGTGGATGATGAGGACTGTGTTGGCAGTCTCAGCAGAGAACCATCCTTCGAGTTGCAAAGAGTGCATTTAGAAAGTCAGTTAAAAATGTTGGAAATGCTACAAGGAGCCAGTGATACTTGTATGCCTTATTTACCAGGGACGTGTCCAGTACTACTTGTAATCAAACAAAATGAAACATGTAAACATAAAACCACCACCAAACATCTACTTGGTCAGCTCAGTTCTGGTGGATGTTTGCATTACTGAAGTTCTGTTTATCATGTCTTCCCAAGACTCCTAACAAACAAGCTTGCTGTCATTCAGTTTCAGTAGAGTTCTAGGCCTCGTAGCTTTGATACAGAACTAAAAATACTATTTGAAGAATGCTTCATTCTGCTATTCAGAAATGTTTCTAAACATTTTTTACTTTGTATTTGAAGCTCAAAAGATTCCTTAAGAAGTAATTCTCCTGTGGAAATGGAAACAAACACAGACCCAGTTGATCCCTTAAGTGCAAATGTACCTGCTCTTGCAACACAGCTAGAGAGTAAGTACACTGCAGTCAGAAATGCAACCAGATTGATTTTAAGAGTTGTACCTGAGAAAAGATCTCCCTGAACTTTAAAACTTAGGTTTCCAGAGACCTCTCATCCGGCTCTGCCGCTGTTCTGCTGGATAATGAAAATGACTTGTCAAAGAATTTCTGAACTATTTGAAATAGTTTCCTATTTAAACCAGGAGCCAGTGTTACTGTTACCTGTAAAGGCCTGCACATCATGAACAGAAAAGCATTACAAAGAAGCTAAGTGTGTTCTGTTAGAGAATCCTCACCTGTGTTAGCACTTAGTTAGCTGAGCAAATGCCTGAGAAGAGTGGTAGTCTCTTCCTATGTGGCAATAAGCCAGTATGCTCAAGGTGTTCATATTTCTTTCTTGCTCATTCCTTTCCAAGTTACCTTCGCTATCGTGCATAAATTCTTTCTTCTACATGTATGAACTGGTTAAAGGCCGAACGTGTGCTAGTTAGCTTTTTGTATATATTAACAGACAGAACAAGTGTAGATGAGAAGTCCAGGGAGACTGGACTTCCCAAAGGCTTGTCTGTACTTGGAAACGTACTGTCAAGTTTGTGCTGTGTGGGCTTGTTTAAAGAATTTGACTACAGAAGAATAATACATCACTATAATCCTACTAAAGTCTTGTTCAGGCAAACCTGTTGCAGTAACTGATGTCAATCTAAATCACGAAGTGGCTTGCAAAATAAATAAAAAACCTAAGCCATCTGTAAGAAGTACTTATGCTCTATATATGTATGTAGTGAGGGTTGCAGAAAGGTGGCTTCTGGAAGGAAGAATTCAAGAAGTGTACAAAACTGTAGAAATACCGTTCTGGTCATATTGGCTTGTTATGCTTGCTCATGAAATAGAAACATAACCAGCCATGTACTAAATTACTTCTTTATATCTAGCCCCAGGAAGTGTTGCTATGGAGGCCAGTTCAGATGGGGAGGATGATGTAGAAAATGCAGACAAGGTAACTGAAACTGTAATGAATGGCAGCATGAAGGAGACACTGAGCCTTACTGTAGATGCTAAAACTGAAACGGCTGTTTTCAAAAGGTGAGAATATCTATCTGTTGTCTTCCCACCCTTGTAAAATAAGCATTGTTGATGGAATACTACATGTCATCAAAAAGAGTTCTTTGCAAGTGATAATTCCTGAGGCTTTTAACTAGAATCCTGCTTCAAAAGTAATTTTTTTTAAAAAAATTTTACTTCCAGTTAGTTGCTATAACATGAGATTTTCCTTATCAAGCCTTAATATCAGTGAAAGATTATTAGTGGAAGACTGACTTAATAACTTTTGATCCTGATGTACATTATTGTGCGTTTTTTATGTACCGTTATTCTTTTAAGATACAGTTAATTGCATGTCAAAGCTGAGCTTTTTAAATATTCCACAGAACTGTTAGATTTGGATTGGAATTCCATGCCTCGCATCCAGGTGGGTGGAGGACAGAAGTTAAAGGCCAGCTGGTCGCTGCTCTTGAGAGTAACTTAGGGTGATCACTGGTGGTGGTGTGGATGATGGTGTCAAATCTGTTCTGGACTGCAGGTGCCGCATAGAATTCTATAATAACCAGAAGACCAAACTTCTTAATTTTGGTATCTTCTGATACACAGTGTTTGATGCAGGAATAACTGTCTTACAGTATGGTTATATTCCATATTACGTATGCCAACAATGTGATCCTTTTATGGGAATAAAACACCCTTCCATTTCATCTACTTGAGATCTTGTCTACTAAGATCTTGTGATCTTAGATTTAATGACCAAGTGTTTTTTATTTAGTATCAAATCTTTATGTAGGGAAACAGAGGCTACAAATAGTCTGACCTGCAAAAATAATTTTGCTTTTATTAATTGAAGCTGTTGTGTTTCCCTGACCCCCCTCCCCCCCCCCCCCACCCTCTCAATGAGTCACATATATGCCCGCTACTA
>VYZM01021969.1:16161-59977 GCA_013398915.1 Dromas ardeola | reverse complement strand
ATCTTGTCAAATCTGAACATACTACTAGCATTTTGGCATGCAACCCTCTTCTCATTCTTTTAGAATAACTTCCTAGTATCTGTCTCTATTCTAGTTTTAAATACTGAAAAGAAACTGTCCATATGTGTTGGAAGCTGCTTAAAAAAAATTCCCAATCCATTTCAGTAGAAAAAACTTCCCAGTGTTAGTCCTTACATTGCCCTTCTAAATTCATTTTACTTTGTCCCATTAGTAGTAGGAGGTAAGTGCTATTCATTTTGGATGGTTCAGGAATTGAAATGCAACAGCTTTTAGTCACTCTTGCTTCTATCCATTTGATTATTGAAGCAATAAATAACAACTCTGATCTCTGAGGTTAACAACTCTAAACTTCCGATGTTTTTTCAATGTGAAGGAAGGAGCATTGACGGCTGCACAGTGCTTATAAATCACATGGCATTGGTAGAGGAATTGAACCAAGGCAGTTTAGAGGACTGTGACTCAGTGCAGACTGATGTGGCATAGAACCATAGTCCCTTGCTGACATAGTAAATGATGCATCTACTGTCCAGTTTATTCTGTATTTTGGGCAATGCTTTTATATGGCCTGCACTCCTACTGTGTTGGATTTAGTTATCCATGGTCTGCGTACACTTCTCCTTAAACTGCTTTAGTTCACACGCACTTTAAAGCTCTGTGACTTGTGATGTGACTGGTGCAAAAAATACTGTGAGGAGACAGGACGTTGTGCAGTTCCTGCTTGCCTTCATGGAATTACGTGCTTGAACTGTGGAGTAAGCACTTCAGTTCTTGTAGTTAAAGGGCACTGAGGTGCAAAGGGAGGCAGTATCATAGAATCGCCCAGGTCAGAAGGGACCTCAAAAGATCATCTGGTCCAGCCTTTTCTGGGGAAGGGAACCCAGATGAGATTATCTAGCACTTAGTCCAATTGTATCTTGAAAACCTTTAGCAACGAGGACTCTGGGATCTTGATTTGGAAATGGGAGATTAAGGAAATGTAGAAGGAGGCTGAAAGGTGAGGCCTTAAATATTGAGACTGTTCTACTCTGATGGAGGTATGTGGCCTCGTACTGAGTCAGTGCTTACATATCTGTCTTTAAACCGACTTTTAAATATGCCAAAACAACAAATGGGAGAGAAAAGTAGTATTTCCTTTGGAATAAATATCTAAAACAGTGCCGGGGGGGAGGGGGAGGTCTAGATTAAGGGACAGTTAGAGTAGTGAGAGGAGGTCCTACTCTGTGTAGCTGAGACCTAAGTTTTATATAGGATTTCTGTCAATAGAAAATTGATGGTGTTGGAAGTCGGTGTTAAGGGGAGGAGGAGTGTTATAGAATGATAAGAGTTGGAATGGACCTTAAAGATCATCTAGTTCCAACCCCCTGCCATGGGCAGGGACACCTCCCACTAGACCAGGCTGATCAAAGCTCCATCCAGCCTGGCCTTGAACACAGGATGCTCTTGATGGGGCATCCACGACTTCCTTGGGCAGCCTGTTCCAGTGTCTCCCCACCCTCACAGTAAAGAATTTTTTTTCCCCCAATATCTAATCTAAATCCTATCCTCTTTCTGTTTAAAACTGTTACCCTTCATCCTATCATTATACTCCCTGATAAAGAGTCCCTCCCCAGCTTTCCTGTAGGCCCCCTTTAAGTACTGGAAGGTCACAATAAGGTCTCCCCGGAGCCTTCTCTTCTCCAGGCTGAACAACCCCAACTCTCTCAGCCTGTCTTCATAGGAGAGGTGCTCCTGCCCTCTGATCATCTTTGTGGCCCTCCTCTGGACTCACTTCAGCAGGTCCATGTCCTTCTTATGTTGGGGGCCCCAAAGCTGGATGCAGTACTGCAGGTGGGGTCTCACGAGAGCAGAGTAGAGGGGGAGAATCACCTCCCTCGACCTGCTGGCCACGTTTCTTTTGATGCAGCCCAGGATGCGGTTGGCTTTCTGGGCTGCAAGTGCACAATGCTGGCTCGTGTTGAGCTTTTCATCCACCAACACCCTCAAGTCCTTTTCCTCAGGGCTGCTCTCAATCCGTTCATCCGCCCAGCCTGTATTTGTGCTTGGGATTGCCCCTACTCACATACAGGACCTTGCACTTGGCATGCACAGTAGTTAATTTGTGGAAAGCAGCAAAGGACAAAAATGTGGTTTCTGAACTTAATTCAAAATGGAGGATGAGAAGGGAAGAATTAGACCAGTTGTGATGGTGACAATTATTTTATTTTGAACAAATACAAAGAGTATCAAGGCAAATGAGATGGGGAGATAAGATGGGGAAAACTGAATCTTGATGAGAGATTAGAATGTAAAAGACAGTATTTTTACAGGCTCTGTAGGTGTAAGGAGGCGTGGGAGGAAAGAGAAGGATTCATTGAAACTTAAAGGATCTGCTGCAAGGAGAACTCTAAGAATAGCAAGAATAACCAGCAGAGGAAAGTGGCTTTAAAATGTTCCTCTCTTCTTGCATAAATAGATTTGTTGCCACAGAAGTATAAGACTCATGTTTGTTTCTACTTCAGAGTTACCTTATAACTATCTCTTACGGGTGTATGGTCAAATTTGTGTTTTAGTGCACTCATGATGCTGTGACTGATTGGCAGAGGGTGGGAACAGAGAGGCAGAAAAGCTCTAATTTAGAGGCAGACCACAAGTATTGGATAGCTAATGACTTGAGGCTGCCTAGTTACGCGGTAATGGCTTACATTGTGTGAGTGTACTGGTCTTTCACTGAACTGTGTTTTGTTTTGTCTCTGAGAGGAAGTTCATTGAATAGTTTGGGCTACAGTCTTAGTACTGCCTAACCCGTACATTGTAGTTCACTGTGGAGTTATTTGGGAGTTTAATAAAGGTGGTGATGAGTTAATGATTCTGCTGATATGTTTCATGGACAGGCTTTATTTATGCCAGTTACTGAGGGAATCTTGAATTTCTTTTATACTTTCTTCCTTCCATTTTTGCATACTTTTGGCTTCAGAGTGTTGAAATCATATCGGTATGTATAGTAAAGGATCATGACTGTGATTGTTACCACTTCAGGCATCACGCACATTCCTTATTTCTTTTCTGATCTTATTTGTAACCACTGTGTTTCCTGCCCTTTTATCCAGTCAAGTTTTAATGGATGCAAACACTCTGGTGCATTACTAGGTGTTTGTAAAGTCTAGAGCCATGTGCTTGATCTTCATGTTGCAACTGTAACTTTAAATCCATTTGCATGTGAAATATGGACCCATCTCCCCGTTTTCTCCTGTTGCCTGAAATTTCCCTGTGAGTAAACTTAAAAATTAAATAACTTCTCTTTTTTTTTTTTTTAAGTGAGGAAGGAAAATTGTCTACCTCGCAGGACGCTTCTTGTAAATATGTAGTAGAAGAGAATGCAGAGGTTGCAGAAGAGGCTCCTTCAGCTCTGCAGCCTACTAACAGCAGTCCAGAACAGAGGTAACTGCAATCAAGGATGCTTTCAATCCTCTAAATAGCGGTTTGCATGTTTTTCTAATAGGATATCTAAAGAGATTAATGAATTCCTGTTAGTTATCAGCTCTGAGTTTAGCTTGATCTAAACATGTGCTTGCATCTATTTTATAAAATTCTCACAAGTTACATTTTTTTGTTGATTCTAAGACTCTTGAGTTGTCAAAAATGTGTTTGCCTTGCACTGTTTGTCTTGCAGGGTGTTGTAAATATTCCCATTCCGTTTCACGATATGTTACCAAGTTAGAATAGTGAATTGATACACTTAGGATAAAAAAAAGATTTTTTTAAAAAAAAAGGTTAGAGGAATAAGTTTAAATTTATGCTGAAAACTTACGTAAGTTAGGTCAGCCACTTTTCTTTTGTTTTGTATTCTGTATTCTATACTGCAGAAGAGTTTGGAGGGAGTCCACTAGTGCAGCTGTATGGAAAGGAAATGGTGCCTTAAGTCACACTTGTTTGATTGTGAATCGGTTATTATTTGCACCCAGGTATTAATCTGAATGCTTGCAGATTTGGAGAAGATTTTTCAAAGTACATAAATAATTTTTTTTTTCAAATAAAACTTGCCGGAAATACGGAGCAGTCTGGATTGCTCAGCATACTTATTGGAGGAAAGAAAAGACGACATTTTTCTTTGGCAGCTTGGCTACTTCTGCAGTCTTGGAGAATAGTAATTCAAGATACAATTCTGAGGGGACCACCACCAAACAGAGAAAGCTGCTCTTGCATAAATTTGTTTCTCTTAAATTGTCAGGTAGTACTGCTTTCTCAAAAAAAAAAAAAAAGGCATTTGACAGTATTTCTTCTGCTTCATTTTCTTGTTGAACTACTTGTTTGGGGTTTTTTTTGCCTCCCAAGTTACAATGGTATGGAAACATACACAAGTAACTCTTAAGTCTAGTCTGGCTTCACCAAAATCAAATGCACAGAGAGTGACATTAATCATCAAATGTTAGAAATGCTTAATGCAGATATTTCGTATCTGAGCTGGCTTCTAGACATCCGTCAGAGCAGGATTCATCTTTATCTTAAAAGCCTAAAACAATGAAGAGCTTAAAGTAGGCGAGAAGATTTCCATCCTTGAAAGCAGTATTCAGTTGAGACTTTGCTCTGGAACTTTTAGGTATTCATAGGTACTTTAAAATTAATATCTAGGCGAGAGTTTACTGGTTTCCTAGCAGAACAAATGGCTTGTTGAACATCAGGTACGATCCCACAGGCTTGATTCTTGATGTAAAGGCAAAGGGTGGTATGCTGCCATTTCTTGTTTTAGATGTAATTCAAGGGTGTCCAGAGGAACTGTGCTGTCTCAGAGAAAACCCTCGTAACAGGAAAAATCTAAATGTGAACGTGTATTTACTAAACCCTGAGTAATCTGTAGGGTTTGCTCCTCTTCCTGCAGTGCAGGGCTTGGGGGGCAGAGCTGTGCATGCTGCCTTCTTGTTGGGGAGCTGAGGGTGTTCTGAATGGGAGCGTGTTCTGAAGAGAGAGAGGATTTATTAAAAGCAATTCCAGGAGTCACTTCTGTCTTGTATATGCAGGGATATGATTCTGAAAATCGTAGATTTTAAACTATTACTAGAGAAACGTTGGATTTCTCACACAAATCCTGTGAAAGAAGTAATCACTTTTAAGACTTTGTGGACGCTATATTATATATCTAGCTTTGTAGTGAAGACAAAATTGAAATGCTTTGTTAGCAAAGATTTAGACTATAGCTTTACATACAGCACAGAACTCTACTGCATGTTCTGATTACACTGTATGCAGACTAAGAAAGATGCAAGCATGTTTGACAAATTTAGATTCTGTTTTTTAGGCTTGTTTACAAGCTAGTATGTCTTACCTCTATGGTACTGGGTGTTACACTAAAACACTGCTACCTTTCCTGTAAGCCAGAACTTTCTACTCTGCATAAATTCCACAAATTTAATCAAGAAGTGGATTCTGATCAGAAAAAAAAAGCAACTCTGTATACAAAGTTAAAGTGAGAAACATAGAAACCGTCTTTCACAGCCTCTTCTTTATCTGGAGGAAATGTTTTTATCAAGACAACATTTTTTTAATGCTGATAAGCGTTAAATTGTGTGGAAGAAGTCTCTGGCTACTAGGTGATTGCCTTTTGAGTAAAGATGTGTGTCTAAACCAACAGAGGGCTCTCGGGGCTAGCAGTTCGTTGGAGTGATTTTCAGTTGCAGGGAATCTGGAGGAACTCCTTTCCTTGAATCCAGCTGGCTTCGTTGAAGCTCAGTACTTTCTTTCTCTAAAGGTGGCTGTCACAGCAGATCCTCGTATAAGCGCAGCATAAATATCAAGATAAACGTAATTGTGCTTTTGGGGCTCCATGCATGCATGACTAGTGGGAGGAGTCCCCTAGGTAGGTCTTTGGCTGGTGGCCAGCAGTAGTAATCTCTGCTAGGAGCCCTCTTCTGTCATGGACCTTTTTCCAGTTAACAAGTGACTGACTGCTGTGTGGACTGCCAGACTTCCTGTCCATGCAGCGTTTGTTTCTTACCTTCCAGGTTTCTCTAAAAAGCGTTTACTTTTGTCTAGTGCTGTCTGTCTTTTGTCTAATGTGTACATATTTTTTTTTAAAAAGTGTTTTTATAGCTTAGCAGCCAAAGACTTAGCTAGGGGACTCCTGCTGGTCATGTGCATGTAGAGCACGGACCCAAGAGTGGCTTCTCTGTGATGTACACCATCAGAGAACAGGAGTTACAGGTAACTTTTCTCATGTGTAGTTCCAAGTGGTATTTATGTTCTTTAAGGGAAACTTCAGAGGTATTCAGTAGATTTGCACTGATTGGAAGTTGAGATTTTTTGCCTTTTTTGCTTGCAATCCTTAATGTTCTCATGCACTACTGATTAGATCGCTTTATTGTGTTAGCCCAGAGTGATTTGAGCCCACGTTTACACTAAACTTCTTATCTAGAAATGTATATGCTGTCGTTGTTTTCACTTTTGCAGGTTTGCTCCTTATTTTCCTCCTTGCTTCCTGAACTTTTCATGCTAATGGACTGACATTCAAAGTATTTGTGAAATGGCAGTTTGTAGATTAGATTAGTAACTAAAGCAGTTGGGTGTTTTTTTTAAAGACACTGTTGTTTTTCCTGTTGTGTCTTAGCTGCTTATTTTCAAATGCAATCTTAAATACTTCTGGTATCACATGTTGCCTCACAGTAAGATTTGGAGAAGTATCAGAAATGTGCTTTTTATTAGTGATTCTCTTGGGGAGATAGCGCATCTCTGGAGATCACTGAGTACCTCAGCTAATAAAAATCAAACACTCTTCAACGGTTTGCTCAGTTAATTAAAGTGCTGTGCTTAATTAGGCAATAAGGACTCCAGAAAATGAATGGGATGAGCATGTTATTAGCTTGCATTTCTTCTCTTCAACTCAGAGGTCATGCTACACGTGATCTGGGGTTGTCGATTTTGGGGTTGGATGTGTGTGGTGGGGGTTTTTGGGGTTGTTTTCTTTTCTTTTGCACCTACCCAAATTGAATTTGGACCTTTCTTGTTTCTTGTGTACTTACATCTTTTTTTTTTTGGCCTCTTAGGACTGATCAACACACCCATTTAGGAGAGGCGTCTGTTAATGGCCCTGTATGATGTGTGATGTCTACTACCGTGGCTGAAGAAAATGAACTGATATATCCAGGTGTTTGAGTGTTTCTTGAGGATTTCATCTAGACCCTGTTGAAGCCAGTCACTGCTGCACTAATTTCGCAAGGGATCAGGACCAGCAACATTTATATTCTAGATTTTAAGACATTGTACAGAAATTCATAAGTGTAAAAATATTGCACATTGAGAAATACCAATAATTTTTGCGTATGTTTATATTGTATTGTTCTAAATAATGGGTGGCCTGTGAAATAAGATCCTGCTACCCATGTAATGATGACAGTAGTGTTACTATAGTTAAAATGGCTGTAAGAATAGTTTTATAAAAAAGTGAATACACAAATCTAATGTATTTGAGACATAACTATTTGACTATTAGTGTGACCAAAGTATTTAGCAGTTTTCATACATTTTTCACCTTGTAAAAAGAAAAGAAAAAAATGAATTCATGTTTCTTCTGAAACTGAAATGCCCTATAAATGTTATTTTGGTTGTTTTAGCTTACAAAAGTGATTTAAATAAGAATTTTTTGGTGTTCAGCATTTTACAACAGGTTTTTAAATTGGTAATTGTTTTCTGTATTGTTTAAAACAGATCAAAAATGTAAGTCTATTGGTAGAGATTTTAAGTATTTATTGCTACAACTTAGTTGACAAATTGATGTTACTGTAAAGCCATATGTTCTGTTAAGTCTTGTTTGCTTGAAACAATACCTTACAGGTGAAACACTAGAATATTTGAAGTGCACATGGCTTGTTGTGTTTAAGTGATTCACCTGCCTTTTAACCCATTCACCGAGATTTAGTTTAATACCAAGCATTATACGATGGAACATTTCAGAACAATCTGCGTATTTAAAACGCTATAATCCTTTTAGACAAGTCAAGTAAATGAAATGCCTGTGCTGCTAATGTAATTACAGTACATGCATTTTAAAAGTATATAGTGTTTTTAATACAAATTTTGGCAGCAGAGCATGTTGATTGTTTCTTTCACTGTACTGATCTGTGTGAGGCTTTCATTTGTATGTTCTAAACCAGTTTTTTCACAGCTGGTTTGTGTATATATAGTGATTATGAAAACTAATTCTGTGTAATTTATAATTTTCTATGTCAGTGTAAAATTCCAACAGCCTTCTCAAACAAACAGAAGCAATATAATGTATATTGCCACATTGTCTGGTGAAAGGGTTAAAGTACTTCACCTCCTGCACTTTTAGATGCAAATCCATTTTTGTTTCTGTAATAGTTATATTCATTTATTTTTTACATCATTTGTTTTCCTGACCAGTATTTAAAGCCAAAAGGATACTCTAAACAATGGCCAATGTTTTATTTTAGAAGGCATCCCAAGCAACGTGCCTAAACATTACATTGCATACAGAAATAAAAAACAAACACATACGTATAATGGCATTGCCCTTACTGCTTCCTCTCTTGCATTTTCTGCAGCAAATTTCAGTGGCACTCATCATTGCACGCTGTTACAAACTGATCAGTTGTGTGAAAATGGTGGGGGGAAAACCAAAGTAGCATAGTTGGGATTGGTAACTATGGTTGCCCTTTATACATATATATTTACTGTATAAATAATGGAATCCAGTCAGTTTCTGTGTTGTTTCTTCTTCAGTTCAGAATTACTTCCAGATCAACTTGACCAAAAATGTTTTGTATATTAGCTTTAAGGTTGGCAGCTGTCCTTTTATCACTTTCTGATCTGTTATTGAACAAGCGGTTTTGGAAACAAAACCCCTCATTTCAACAGACGAATTGCAATCCAAGTAGAAAACCCAAATTCAGGAGAGCAGCGCGTTGACTTACGTAAGTTTGATGCTTATAAAGAATAAAACTCTGTCCTTTCCAGTGGAGCCATTTGTCCCTTGCTGGCAAGTTGAATTAACTAGCTAAGTAGCCATGAAAAGCGAAGGAGTTACTGGTAGCAAATGAGGTGAAACTGTATTTCTGCCCTGTTACCTGCAGTTCAGCAGTCTTTACTGTGTTGTCCTTCCTTCTAGTAACGAACTGTCCGTATCGGTCCACTATCCAGTTCATACTAAGCTCAAAATTGAGGAGGGGGAATGTTTTGTCCCCCTTCCCTCTGTTCTTGAGAGGTAATATCAGCAGAGTGGAGGTGTGAGAAGTGGTGGTGAGTGGAATTCACCCTTCGGTGTAGTTTGCCTTCTAATTAAAGGGTGCAATAGAGGTAAACTAGGTTGGTTTACCTGACGCTAATTCCAGTGGTCTTGAGGGTTCTTCCTTACTATTGCCTGTATTGTTAGTTTTAACAGCTTGTTTGGGAGATGAGTTAAGCCTGGGATTTAACCTAGATTGGAGGTAGCGTGAACTTATTCTGAGGAGGTGTAGGGTGTGTTTCACCCACTAACTGTATTACTTGTACAAGGAGTCCTCAACTTGAAGGGAAAGCCTGGGAGCTGTATTTTTGGGAGGGCGTATGGTGGTGTGTGCACATACACGCATCTTTTTGCCATCTTCTACCAGTGCTCACGTGGGCTTACAAAGGTCTGGACATACTTGAAGAGTTCTTCTGAATGGCTGTGTTACCCAACCTATTTAATCCAATTTGACTTGCGTGCAATGGAATTTGAGTTGCCTTTATTAAAGGATACTTTAACACATTTGTGAGATGGACTAGAGTCTAATAGCTTTGCACAGGTTTGATGTGTTACACTGTATTTAGCAGCAGTAAGATGAAGTAAGCTTGCTTTGAATGGCTCCTACTGCATATATGCTTTGCATTTCACAATGCTCTTTGAAATAGCAAGAGGCTCAGTCACCTGAAACTGAGGAATAGTGGTCAGTTGATATCAAAGGGCAGTGGGTCTAACCTTCAGGACTTCTCTGGTAAAGGATTTTTACTTGAGCAAGAGCGTGCTGCAGAAGTGGCTAGACCAGTAATGTGTGCAATAGCTCATTGCCTCTTCAGACTCTGTCGCTGTTACCTGGCAGAGTGGATGAATCATGCCTTCTTGACCAGTTAAACCATTGTTTTTAAGTGTAAGCCTTGTACTGGATTTTATAGCAAGATTATTCTATTTAAGTAAAAGTGTAAGCTGTCGTCTTGACTAACATTATTATTAAGCAAGCATTCCTCCTGCTCAGTGAGTTGACAGGCTGTCACTGAGAAGACAACGGGACAGTTGAAACAATCTCATTACATCGTCGTAAGTGCAGCCCAGCGTGACCGCGCTCTTGAGTGAAACCCGCCTTCTTGCCTCCGGTAAGCCTCGGATCTACCTCTTGGAAACAGTGAGTTCTGTATTGTCATCTGCGTGCTCCTCTGGAAACCTACTGTGACATTCATTCTTTGTGTGAAACCCACTGAGGAGTTAGGAAAGACTTACGAGGAAGATGAATCAGGTTGTTAACTATCGTCCATTATAAGCTTATCTTCCTGTTTAAATTAGCTTTAATTTCCTTGGAGATTGTTTTGTTTTCTGACACGCATCTTACACAGTTATATCAGGAAGTATTTACTGTATATAATTGATGGGTCTATTAATATACTTAAACAATCACTTCTGACCGTCTCCGAATAAATAGTGCTTTCCTCAGTGTAGTACAAGTGCTTCAAGTTTCATTATAAAAGTGTCTGTGTTGTTTCCTAAACCAGGATGGAAAATGGAAGTCAATGCAGCAGCAAGAAGCCTATTTTTCTTCTAAGTTTTTAACTTCTGTCTTCTAGTTTCTGCATCTTACTTCCTAACAGGTAAGGATTTGGCATCCTTCTGTTCCATTATTGTTTGAATATGAAAGGTTACAGCATGGAGAGGAAGTCTAAGGCAATAAAATTAAAATAAAAAATACTCTTAGCATAAAAATAGTCATCTTCCTGCTTGCTTTAGCTAAGACAGTTCATGAAACCTTTTGGACATGGCCAGACCTGGCTTGGCTTTCTGGTTCAGGTTGTTCCAAGCCTGTGATTTGCCCTGTGCTTAGTCTTGGTTACTGTCTTGTGTGTAATTGCACCTCTCTTAATGACATCGCAGGGAAGTCAGTGTGTCCTCCCGGCTCTTCTGCCACAAGCCGGAGCAGTAACCAGAACTGAACTTTACACTGTGTTTTGCTAGTAATATCGTTCAGAATTTCTCTCTCATAGACGAGTCTGGGCTTAGTGTTTGATGCATCTTTTTCCATTGGGGTGGGGAACTTTTTCTGCATTTTTTATCTTCTCTAAATTGTAAGTACCTTGCAAAAAGAGGTAGGATTCCCTTTAGTTCATCTTTCTGGCCGTACTTTAAGTACTGTAAGTTTGATTGAAAGACCACCTTCAGAAGGAGTGTTCTCCCTTCATATTCTGGATCTTTTCTGAGTGGTGTGGGTGCTTTCCCGTGATCTGTGTTCTCTGCATCTCAAAACATGGATTCTGAAGGCTGTAATTTATATCATGATTTTCTGTTGGCATACGGTCATACGGAGTAAGAGAGCCAAATCTTGCCTAGCTGTGGTTGAGTAGATTTGTCACTCGTGACTCGTGAGATTCAGCTTACCCGCTTGCTCAGGTAGAGTTTATCTGGTTGTCTCACTACATTAGTCTGTGGATGATAATTAGCTGGGTTGATGGTTGATTCTCAAGGGCATAATAGAGATACTTCACTACTTCAGGTAGAAGCTGAGCCTGTTAGTTACACCCCTTTGGGACTGGTTTTGAACTCCACCATGTGCTACTCTTGCTGTCTGTCTTAACTGGGAGAGGTTCGTCCCTTCCCCTCTTAATCCACGATCACGTGTCAAAGGCCGTCACAATTTCATTTTGGGTAATAGATTAACCTGGTTCTCTTGCCAGAGCACTGAAGCCTGACTGCATACACTGCGAATAAATTTGCTTTCCTTATGCCAGACAATTGTTTGGAAAATCCCTCTTTGCTGTTTTTTTCAAATGAAAGATACAAAGCGATGACTGTTTTCTACTGGTTCTTGTATCAGGCAATGGCACAAGATTGCTAAGATAAGCTTACTGTCTACTAAAACTCAAGTGACCTTGTTTCTGTTCTTGGAGTTCTCCAGAGCACCTTTCCTGCTAGATCCTTAGAGAAACATTTGTTGTTAATGCTGTATTTGTTTAAAAGGGTTGTTCTTCCGTAGTCTCTGCTAAACCGTCATTCTGAAGCGTGCTTTCAAATGAGAAGGTTCCGCTTTGCAGTGAGCCAGAATGGACTGTGCATACTCATCTTCCAGCATTCGAATGAGAAAGGTGGTAACTAGGAATTGTGATGTTTGTGGGACTGTGAGGTCCTGTTCTTTCCCTGTAGTCCTGTCAGAATTAAGTAGCTTGGAAAGATAAAAGGGCTGAGGAAGTGTGCAGCTCTCTTTTTTCTTTTTTTTTTTAAATGCCGGTACTGTGCATGTCTAGTTTGAAGTACTCTAAAGCCAAGTCTCTGAACTTGGGAAGCGGTGGGTCACTAAATTGTTTCAAGTGTGTTTTACATGATTCATACATAATTCATATTGATTGCTCTGTCCAGGCACTTAAGACAATTTTTAACTAAGCTGTATAAATAAATATTTAGAGAGAGATACACACTTGTGCGCGCATCTGTCAATGGGTAGGGTATATTCTCTTCTTAACCCGGCCAGCTGCAGTGTGCATGGTGCCCTTCCGAAATGCACTGAACTGTAGAATGCCAGGAAGAAAAATGAGGTACTTGTGTATATGATACAACCCATTCTGAAGCACTTCTGTAAATACAAAATGTTTTTAAGCTCCTGTCACATACATAGATGCTATCAGTGGCCTCCAGCCAGCCTGAGCGTAATTTGATGGGAGGAGCATCTGGTGCCCCTGGTTTCTGAGGCCAACTTCAACTTTTGCCAATGAAGATTTCCCTACTTCTCTCATAGTCCAGTTACTTGATATATTTGAGCCTTTTTGCTCACGTGTTTACAGCTTCCCAGAAGCTGAGGCAAGAACTTGTGTTTGCGATCGTTGAATCAACACTCTTCGCTTCAGCCAAAAGTGGTTCATCTGTCAACTTGTAACTGGTGCAGTTAATCTACTAACTGCTGTGCTTCTGCATGCTCTGTTGAATTCTTCAAAGCACAGTGGTGAGATGTAGCTGCTTCGGCAACTGTCACCAGTACTGTCCTCAAGAACACACTGACAGGTTGATGCAGCTTTGAATTTGGTGTTGCAGAGATGTAAACCATCATAACAGCCGATGTGAGAAAGGTAGAGGGTCTCTAATGTGGTGGAAGAAGCCTCCAGCTGCTGTAAGGATTGGTGTAATGCATCCCGAAAACAGTCCAGAGGAAGTAAACTGGGCTGGGTGGTTACCTGCTCTTCATTAGGAGCTTCCTGGTCTCTGCTGAGGAACAACCTGCCCTTGACTTCACGTAAAGTCTGGAGAACAGTGGCTACAGATGGTGCATGCAGGACCTCCTGCCCCCAGCCGCCCCGGTGCCTGGGCTGAGCGGGCTGCAGAGGAAGGTCTTTGCAGACGACTGGGCTCTGAAGGAAGCTTTCTTCATGTGGTAAGGCTTACCTGGTAGAGTCTCCAATTATGATGTTGAACGGAGTATCTCGAAAAGGCTTTCATTGTAAAACTTGGTGCGGGTTGATGGTTATGTTAAGCTTCAATTTGCATATGAGGGTGCTTTTCTATTAGTTACAGCTTCTCTGCTGAGAACGATGTTTGCTACTTTCACTGCTTTGCTGCTGCCATCGCAGCTTCTAGAGCGGTTGTGGATGGACCTGATGAAATGCTGCGATAACCCTATGAAATACTGCATGTGTCATGCTTGAACTTCAAAACAAACTGCTCCTACTCAAAGAAGTGACAGAGAGCAGAATCTATGTCAATACTGCCTAATACTCTTCATTATAAAAGACTCATTCCTTCTGCGTAAGAGCTTTATCAGGATAATTTCTTGCAGAACTTAAGGAAAAGGAACAGTGCTAGAGATGGAGGGGGTTTTTTCTACATCCAAAAGACAATTACAAATAGAGTGACAGATAAAGGACTCAGCTTTGTATTACTCTTACCATGCAAGGTAGCTCTTGCTTTCTATGCATTCAGAATCCCGGCAGCGTTGTATTTGCCATTCTTCTACCTGATGGCTCATGGAAGATTTCACAGAACTAAGTTTTGGGACTGTGCAAAGATAGAATGAGCTGTGATTAGAACTGCAAAAACCACACACTCAAAACATAGGTATGTATGAAGTAAATGTTCCTTTTTCGTAGATGTTAGGAGCTAAATAGAGGTGAAGGCTGACAGATGAAAGCTGAAAGAGGTGTCACAAAGACTGGAATTTCACTTCATTCCTGTTGCTATTGCTTTGAGTCCAGTAATTTGCCTCTGTCTGGTGAACGTTAGTGTTATTAATTGACAGCTTTTAATAGATCGGGATAAAGTAACTTGTAAGCAATCAGACTTGTAGCAATCAAAAAAAGCACACCATTTCAGTAGTCTAGCTTGTAATTGATAATAGGGCTAAACTTCAGAAGTGGCGTATGTTATATAAATCAAGGCATTGGATCGAATTGAAATAAAGCTGTTCTTACCCCATATCTGAAGTTAAATGATGCAGAAAAAAGGTTTTACATCTTAAGTCTTCAGCTTACTAGCTACTCATACAACTGCAGTGCCTTGCCTCTGAAATCAGATTTTTACAAAAATTAAGTACGTCCCCACACCTACAGTATGATGCATCGCACCGACGCACCTTTTTCTTGGATATCGCGAAGTTTACTGCAGTGTTAATCGTTTTGCTTGCCACAATGAGGACGTAGGTCAGAACGGCTTAGTTTATTCCTAGTAGTAACATGAAATAGAATTAACTTCTAAGCACTGATTGGGAGTCCCGTAGCAATGTAAAACTTGCTGATTGGGAGTCCCGTAGCAACACAGAACTCATCTGCTGCCGAGCCTTTAGACTCAAACTTCTTGCAGCTTTGTTTCCCTAGGTGTGTGTTGGGGTTTTTTTGCTTTTCACCCCCTGTAACCCCCTTAACCATGCTAAATCAGCTCAAACTCTGTCTGTCACATGCTTGTGAATAGCTCCATTTACCTTAGTGATATACAGCATAATTCCAGATCATCTACACTTAAGCTCTTGTTCTATTTCTCCTCCCTCCCCTTGCCCACTTCTGGAGAACTGGCAAGATGATAGAAATCCAAATAGGATGTATTTTTCCTCTCTGGGACACTGAAGCTTTCCTGTTTAAGGAGGAAAAAGGAGCCTGTTCTGCTGCAAGAGGAGTAAGAGCGGACATCTGGGCAGTGAGGAGAGGCTTGCTTGAGATCTGATGCCCAAGATGACGCAGACCATTTGAGGGGTGGCGAAGCCCCCAGATTTCCAGCCCTCTGGCTGTCAATGCTCAGCATGAGTCTTAATTTGTAGAGTCCTCATGCCCTGCAGAAGTTGAGGATCGGTGAACTTCAATGTCTGCCTTTGGTAGCAACCAACACTTCAAAAACCTTCTGAGCAGCCAAGTTGCCTTGTAACCAGAAGGGAAGACGTGACCACCTGTCCCATGCCACTTGTTGTTTTCCACTGTGCGTTTCTATCCTCTTTTGAAGGATTTCAAATATTCTATTTTATTACTGTCAATATCTTTAAAGGAAGAAGTTTGTTCAGTTTAAAGATACAGACTTGTTTGTAATAGATTACAGGTGTTAAATAAAAAAAAACATAATACTTAAACGGGTTTGAGGTTACAGCTTTTATTTTCATCAAGCTTTACAACTGTTTATGACTTCAGAGAATGCGAGCGGTGGCATGTTCTCAAACAGCTGTTAATGGGATATTAAAAATTGCCCCTTTTCATAGGTTTGAGCACAGCTAATAAACAGCGTAATAAAACTCCTCAGTTCCGCGTATCATCCGTCACACCGTAAGCACTATGTAACTCTGACTGTTGTGGCCACGAGAGAATAAGGAACGAAAAGCTCAATAATTTTATCTTACAAGAAAATTTTTAAATTCTTAATGAAGTACACCAGAATCATCTTACCAGTGTGGGTTTCAACTCCATATTTAAAAAAAAAAAAAAGGTGGAAAAACCCCATAAAAACAAAAATCAGAAAAATCAGTGATCTTGACTGTAATATTGGAATTCTGTCAGGGAATTTGTAGTGCTCTCTGTGCACTTAAAATAAAAACTCTAACGAATCATTAAACTGAGATTTAGTCAAAATTGGGCTCTTCTGTGTTGGTGAAACATTCGCTGTAGAAAATGCATTTGAATGATGACCAGGATAAGACTTTTTTTGTAAATGACTGGGATTGTGGTGTTGACGTAAGACTAGCATTATTAACTGATGTAAGACTAGCTTGCATTTTTAACACCTAAAACTTAGATTGACTGTACCCATCTATTAATACCTTCTCATGTTCATTGAGTCTGAAAGAAGTGACTTAATTGTTGGGTTTGGTTTTTTTTTTTAATATTTGAGAAGGCAGCATTCCTAAGCTGCAATAGGTAGATCCAGAGTGTTCCTCTAGAGGAACCTGCCTCGCCAATGATTATCAGGAGAGCCCAGGGAAATCGCTGGCTCATGTAGCCCTATAGTTACGTTAAATAAAACTGAAGGAAGTCCTTTATCAAAAAATATTTGGATTTTCTTTCCCTAAAATACTCCTTACTCCCATTCCATTAGCCTTTTGATGATAGACTGACTTTGTATCTATGGTGGGGAAGGTGAGAGAAAGACCAGCTTCATAGTTATACTTGCAAATTTCTTGCTTCCTGGTAAAAAAAACAATAAAGACAAATAAAACTTAAGTGATATTCTTTAACATTAGAGAGCAGTTACATAGGTAGCAACGTTTGTATTTCTTTCTTGGGCAGGTCAGCTTGCCCCTTACTGCTCTACTTAGCCATTAGACCAGTAAGTGGTAACTTTGTAGGATGTAAAATCTGAAGTGAGGGCAAGAACCGTAAAGCTTTTAAATGACAAAAAGACAAAACTTCAAACTGGGCAGGGTAGCATGAAGAAGCAGTGACAAGAAAAAAGGCTAAGAAATTAAGTAACAATCCTTTGACTTCTTCAAGTAGCACCATACCAATGAAGTCATCAGATGCGTATCAATTCTGATAATTTAAAAAACATGAATTTAAAAGTACATTCCATTTCTATTATTAGGATTAGATTTGCAGGGCACAACCCCATTTGTAACACTGTATCCCATAGATTTGTGAGGCACAACTTCCCTTTAACTTTCCGTGTTTGCCAAAAAGATCACATTTATCTACTTATTTTCTGATTTTATTACTTATTACAATCTGTGCTTGCTTGTTATTAGCTTGGTCTCCTTAAAAACACCTAAAAAAAAAAAAACAACCAGGCCCTATGTTTACAGTTTTCCATTCTTCTAGTACAAAGTAGCATTTATCATCTTGTACCAAGAAGAGTTATTCTCTATGCTGCCCTTGATAGGCAGCACTTCTGCCTGAGGACTTCTGCCTTGCGTGAACCTCTTGGAGGCAAATACATCAGTGTGAACGTCACGGTACTAACTGCTGCAGAGTCTCCACCCAAAATCCCTGAGGGCAAACATGAGAAACTTAGACTTTTTCCTTTCATTCCTCTCCCTCCTTTGGTTACAAGCTAAATGGCTTCATCTCATAATCAGTCCATGAGGTCTCAGTATCTTTTTTTCTTTTCTTTTCTGTGGTTGCACCATGTTTCATCATGCCCACTCTCTTCGTTTCTTCTCAGAAACATTCTCTGTGAGTCTTATGGCAGGAAATGACCCACCTGTTGGCTGCCCTGACCACGTAGCTATAGTATACTTCTGTAACTGAGATGAAAGAGCATCTAAACCGGGGTCCTGAAGTCTTGAGCTGCAATACGTTCTTGCAAAGCTTCTATGCCCAGTCCAGGACTAGGAGTCCTAACTGTGCTCCCTGGGAAGGGTTTGTAAGTATCTGAGTTCACCATATTGGATAGAAAGGGTGAATTGGTTTTTAGTGGTGGTGATGAGCCTTAAAAACATGGTACTCTTGTGTATACACAGGTAAAAGCTTTTTTTTTTTTTAGAGGTTTCACAGAGGTGGATTACTGATTTTTTTTTTTACATGCCCAAGCAAAGAGGATGACTTTCTTATAAACACAAGTACTGCTGCCACTAAAAAGGAGTTGGGTACTAACACAGTTGTCCAAGCTGTCAAAAATTAAAAATCTCCAGAGTCGATTCGTAGCACTCTGGCATCTCAGTAATGGGAAGATTTTGCCAACTAAGCCATCTAAAAGTTAAAGAACATTTTCTGAAATCTAGAAGCGTAGGTAAAAGTGAGCCAACATGAGAACTATCCTCTGAGCTCACAAAAAAAAATCGCTCGGATCTTTTGAATAAGTTATTGTGAAGTTTGTGTTGTCAGCTGATAAAATGAAGGTTAATACCTGCGGTTTTAGATACCGTTTCAGATTTGTATCTTTGATTTCTACTGGATGTCTCTAAAAAAACCCAAACCCCAACAAACCAAAACGTTTGTGGTCTATATAGGCAAAAAAGAATCCAAGAAAGTGAAGCTGATTAAGTATTTGATGTTTTGATATTGGTAAGGATCAGCCTTTTTATAATCTGTACGGTTAAATTATTTTGTGAAACTTAAGACTATTCTAGGGAAGAATGCAGGTACCGACATTGACGTCACGTTAACCACAGAGGCAGGTCAGAGTAATGCATATAATTCATATGAGTAATACCATGGCAAATTCCAAAATTATGAGGATTTTTATAAGTGGATTTGGAACTTAGTCTTAGAAAATGAAGAATGATGAGCAAGTGTCATGACCTGATCATAGTCTCAAATGGGATTAAAAAAAAAAAATCACAAGCAACTGGGTAACTTTTTGACTAATGGACTGAAATGTGAAGTGGAGAACACTGAAATGTGGAGAACACCAGCTAAACTGCTGTAAAACAAAAAAGGATCACTGAAGCTGTTCAAAGACCAGCTTATTCCCTTTATTTTTATGTACGTATCTCTCTGCGTAAGTGAGATCGGTTGGTTTGCCGTTACTGATCCTGAGATGGTACGATAGCTCCGCGTTCTTACCTAGTCAATGAAGCTGTGAGGCATACGGCCAAACACCAGCTGAACATTAATCAGTAATTCCAAGCAGATGGATAAAAGCAAACTAAGAAGTGCAGCAAACAGGGTAACATGTGAACTGGTGACTTCATCCAGCAACAAGCCGCAGCTGGAGACTTGAGAACACCTTTGTGTTTTTAGAAAAATGTACCCATTTGGACGGAGAACGCAGAAAGCTCTGTGAATTAGAGAGGTCTAGTAAATGTAACTTATGAAAAACACTTGTAGAAATCATTGGTTAGCTGTTAGAAAACTGAAGGGAGAAAGGAATCTTCAAATAGGAAAAAAAGACTGCTGCAAAAAAAAGTAAGTAGTAAATCTTGGTCTCGAAAGCTGCATATGTCAGCCACCTGATTCTTGGTAACTTAACGTCAGCCCTTTTGGATTGACACAGCAAATAATTACTGTTTTACTTACAGATAAGTGTTTGTCTATAATAAATGGTGCAAAAGCCTGGAAAGTTCGTCTTCCTGATCACAATTTCTTGCAACTTTCCCAACCAAATACAAAATGGACCTTTTGACTCATCTATTTTACTGCGAAATACAGCTTGTAGTCTAATATAAATAACCTACATCCTGTAGAAGGGGATATCAGACTATGAAAAAGAAGGAAAATGCAGATTTACTAATTTAGCTGAAATCAAACCCTTATTTCAGAATAAGTGAATTGGAAATGTTTTATATCTTGTTCTCTACCGTGCAGTTCTTTGTTTGAAAAAGAAAATACATTTTTCTATCATCTATTGTAGTGAAAGAATCTTTGCTACAATAATATAGGAAAGAACACCAATGCAGACAACAGACAAGTGATTTAAAACAGATGTGAAATTCCCTCTATGTAGAAAATTATAGGCACTGGTGATGACATTAGATGCATATGACTAATCACAGTTAATGCTTGCTGTTGTCAATTAGCTTTATTAGCACAAGCAATTTGAGCACAGGATGACATTACTTTAATTACTGTAAGCAGCTTGTTCATTTATTGAGTACTGGGCATTTACAAAAGGGTTATTCTATCTGCAAATTAATCATCATAACCCTCTTATCATTAGAAATTCAGGAGCACTGAGGAAAAAAGACTACCATGCAAATAGAAAAAAATGGGGGATGAAAGTCTGGCAGTAATTTTCGTATTTTACTACTATTTTATTTTTTGATAAAAAGACAAAAGCTATTGTATGATTCCTGTCTGAAAGCTGGACATGAGTGAGACAAAATTACTACCATTAGAGTTAAGGCAAGACATTATGACCATTAGGTGGTAGCAATGCAAAAAAAGTCTTGTGAAGGTGGACAGCAAAAATAAGGCTAAAGTTACCTAGAAAAAAAAACAACCCGTAAGCCGAACTGCACAAGAAACGCAGAGCTTATTTTCTCCTTTTTCTTCATATGAAGATATGTTCGTTGATCTGTGGCACGGGTATCAATTTTTTCCTACAAATTTGCATATGAGAACAGAATCTTCAAAGGGTTGAACGTGCATAATTTCATCAGCAAAATGCAAAAAGAGTCACTGTGCAAGTAAATTTACTCGGAAATGCTATTGCAAATGAAACAGAGCTGCAACTATGAGCTGATTTCACTTGCACCACCGCACTGGCTCACAAAGCTATTGCTGCAGTAATGTCAAAATCATGTTGGTGTTTTAGAAACAAGACTTCAAAATAGGGTTGTCTTTTTTTTTTTTCTTTGTGGGTTTCTCCTAAGTCTATATTATATACCGTAAATTGTCAGTTCTTAATTCAAAAGGTAATAGATTCAAAAGACAAAGCTTACCTTTCCTATATTTTAAGTCTGTAGATAATTTGATCTTGAATCGGGAATCATATTCTCCATGTTTTACAGTAACTATTTGTAATTTTTCTTTTAAGCCATCCGTTGCAAATCTTGTTTTGGTCAAGATGTCCACTGTTCAAAACTGAACTTTGAGGGGGTCTTAAAGAATGACAGAGCCCTTTGCGGCTGTTGACTTCTGTACCGTTGTTATTCTTCTCTTTTGTTCATCCACAATTCCTGTAGAAGCCGTACTGCTAGGGAAAGTCTGTGGCGTATGTTATGTGGGCTTCTGTGGCAAGGCCACATCACAAAATCGACTGTGGACTCCGCTGTATGGAGGCTGCTCGGGCATGTCAATCCCTGCCGTGGGATAAAACGAATGAGTGAGTGAGTAAAGACCAGCAAGGCTGATAACGCTGGCCTGCCCTTGGTGGCGCTACCAGGTAAGACTGGTGAGGCGCTGGAAGAGGATGCACAGAGATGTGGAAGTGTCAGGTTGGATGGAGCTTTGAGCAACCTGATCTAGCGGAAGATGTCCATACCTCTGATAGGGGGGTTGGCGCTAGGTATTCATTAAAGGTCCCTTCTGTGATTCTATCAGTCAAAGGTTCATCCTGCAGTGGTGTGGAGGAACTCTTCAGGACCCACTGTCTCCTGCATGTACGCTGCTTCTAGAAGTCTCCTTCTCCTCAAGGTAATACTTGTGCCTTGCAGGCCACTAAATTACTTTAATGCTAAATGATTTATTAAGGGTAATGTCGAGTAAGGAAGGTTGGGTGACTTACACTTTGGTTTCCCTGTTGCCTGTGTCTGCAAACCTCCTGTGAACTGTCCTTAAAGTGAGGGTGGCAGAGCACTGGAACAGGCTGCCCAGAGAGGCTGTGGAGTCTCCTCTGGAGATATTTAAAACCCGCCTGGAGGCGTTCCGGTCCAGCCTGCTCTAGGTGACCCTGCTCTGGCAGGGGGGTTGGACTAAATGATCTCCAGTGGTCCCTTCCAACCCCAACCATTCTGTGGTTCTGTGAAAGCACACGCTCAGGTGATGTCACTGTCTTCCACTGCATCAGCTGTGTGCAGTGTCCCATGCCTGTCCTTCGGGCCCAGGACAGCTGCAACTCAAAATTTCCACCAACTTCCGACAACACTGGTTTTACCAGCCTAACTTCCTTTTCAGCAATGTAGATGGCTTTATTATACTGGGATGAAGGTTTAACTCTCCTGGTATACCTGCGTCCACAGAAGAATAATTTTGCTGGTGGAGCACACTGGTACCGTGTACTGCTACCCTTTGTTATAAGCCATTGCTCTAAGCAGGCTGGTTGATCCTCAGCCTGAAGGATCTAGCCTTCAAGCCTACCTTTGGCAATAGTCATCAATGATAGAAAGTGAATTGCTTAAAATGCACTTCAGACAGCCTTTTCAAACTTACCTGAGTTGAAAAATAGCTGATCTTCTTTCTCCGTAACCTTAATATCACTTTCCACACACGATTTGATTCAAGCAGAAGTCTCCAGCATGCATGAACTCCCTGAAAAAACAACAAGCCCTTAATTCTCTTCTAGCTTTACATCCGTTTTCAGCTTATCTGAATGCATTCAGCATTTAAAAGCTTTGCAAATACAGAGTTACAGTAGTCCAGACAACGTGCTCTTCCAGAATGCCAAGGGTACCAAGAGTTGAAACTGCTGAAAACAAAGTCCGTAGGTTTGAAGTGTACAGTCTTCCTAGCAGGCAACTTAAGTAGCCCCAGGAACAGAATCGACAGAAGATACACTGCAAGCAGAATTCATATACATTGCCCAAAAAATAAACACAAGAAAATAATTTATATTATTAAATGGTTATGTTGAATGTTCAGCTTTGTGATTTTAATCTCACGTTACATTTTGTTGGCCGTCTGCCCGTGCTCCGGTTTCTTCTTGGCACGTAATGAACTTTTTTGCTTCTTTCTGGAGCAACGACTGCTTGTGGCAGACTGTCACAACTTATTCCCAGGATGAGTACATTTCTACTCAGAATGGAGGCTCTCTTCTTTCTTCTGCGTGGAAGATTATGCTGTGGAGCTCTCTAGCAATAAGTACAAATGTGTTAAAGGGCAGAGGGGTGTGTGTGTGTTTATATATATACACACACACGCAGCAATGATCCAAGGGAAATCTTAGGATTTCAAAAAATGATAGCATTTGGCAACTTGCGTCCGGCTTGTCAGCTGCTTCTTCGTTTATTTTACGTTTGTTTTTTGGGGGGTGAGGGGGGTAAGGGTCTTTTGTTATTGTTCGTTAAGGTCACAATTTTAAAGTTTCTTTCCTCTAGGTGCACGCAGTGCGCAATATTGCCTGAAAGGTTACGGTGCTTGTCAAAGCCTGGGATCACAGCATCGTTCTGTGAGAACAACACTAAAATAGTTGGCAGACAAGGATGAGTTGGCAGAGAAAATGCTCTGTCTTCCTGGCTGCAGAGAATAATTTTTATTATTCACTAATTCTTTGAATTAACTGTTATGTACAAAAATGAAAACAATACTGTGTTTTAAACATAATACCCTGTTGGCGTCCTGAAGGATACCAAAAATGCAAAGCATATTGAGCAAAGGCACACCTACATGAGCAAACATTGATGGGCAGTAAATTTTCCGTTGTTGTTATTTTGGGGGTTTTTTTGAGAAGCAATAAGGATACCATTGCATTGACACTGAGCAATCCTGATCATCTTCTGGACTTCAAGGCCAAAGGAGAATGAAGCAGCACTTCAGACTCAGTAGCTTATAAGCCATTTTAATAGGAAAGGGCAGCCATTGTCGGCAGAGAAGAGAAATGTGGAAAGCGCGTTCATTTCAACAGAGGTTCTTCACTGTCTGTGAGCATCCCAAACTGATGAAACACAGTTTGGCACAGTAGCTCTGAGAGGATAAAACAGTTTTGTTCCGCAGAAAAGCGCTTCTCGTCCCGTCCCCCCGTCCCCCCCCCATTCTTGTGACGTACCACTATTCAGAGCAATCTCGTTTACGCAGGGATTTACAGCATGTTAATGACCCATGAAGATGCAATGCTGTGTGTGAGCAACCCAGTGAATCCGTGATGCCGACTTTGCATCACTGCAGCGTTCCCCCCCCTCCCCCCACAGACTGAGCGATATTGTTTCAATCAGATTGACTATTTTAGTTTGAAAGTTAGAGCTTGCTAACACTTCATCCTCTTTCCTTATGCTTGAGTTTAATAGCTACTTAGATTAAATCTGTATTGTGATAGTAAGTTGACTGTGACAAAATTTGGATAAATTGGTACAAAAGCTGTTTTCAAAATACTGTTTCTTACCCTTAAGAAAGTTTCCCCATGCTTTATGTCCTCTCTGAGACTCTAAATACTGGTTAGAGTTTGGAATAATTACAATATACTTCTTTATAACACAATCCAGCTTTATAGCAAACCACACAGCAAGAACCATTATATTTTTTCCTATTGAGAAGTTCTCTATTTAAACAAGACTTACACAAGGCTGATCTTTACACGATATTTTTTCTGCTTTTCTCAATGTGTATTCCCTTTAACGTGCAAATATCTATGTTTTCATTCAATAAAATATTTTTCCTACTAAAAATACTTTTTTTCATTTCCATCTATGTGATGCAACAACAACAGAAGTATTACATATTGATGTTCAATTGACATGAAATATTTCTTTATTATTCTGATATGCTAAATTGCCAAACATTTTTACAGAGAGTACCCTGATATTCTGCTATAGTTAGTATCTACCTAGGTCATAGGAATAGCGGAAAGAATTTCCAAAAGTTTTATTTAAGTATTCTATCCTTTTTCCTAGAAGCTATGTTTCTGGGGAGTAGCAGGCATTTTTGAGGGTTAAGGACTAGGCAGACCTATTTTTTTTTATATCCATCCTGCATTGAGTACATCAAAAAAAGTAATATTCCTGTTAATTACATTATTGGCCCTCTTTCTTTGTATTGCATTTATACATACTGTGTTACTTTGAGTAAGTGAAAGTGTAATCATAAATAAAAACCATTTCTAGGAAACTTGGCATCATTCATTAAAATGCCTGTAATTCTTTAAGACATTACTACAGAATAAAAGGAAAATATTCAGCTATGGCTGGGAAGGAAATATTCTATCAGGAGCAGGCGTAATAACAGATGACAGCTAAGCAAAAAGGAAGACTAGGTCAGGATCTAACCTGCAGTCTAGAAAGCGCTGGAATCAGCTGAGGAAAAGGAAGGGAGGCAAGAAGGAAGGAAAGAGGGAAGAAAGGAATGTAGGAAGCCACTTGTATCATCCTGAAGTCAGGGATGGTAATCTGCCAGATTCTGGCAACCTCTTTTTGAAAAAAAAGAAAAAGGAGTAGCACTAGTATCCACATTTTTTTTTCTGAAGAGTTACCTGAGCCCAACATACTCCAATTTCATCCTTAAGCCAGGCGATGGAACTACACTTATTTTATCAACTATTTCAAGAACTACATATTTAGTATTTCCTGAAAGGCAATGGACGCAGCCTATTTACCAGTTTTACAGAACCAGAATAGAGGTAGCCAGGCCCTTGGGTCCCTAAGCAGTCACCACACACAAAGACAGGGGAATCATTGCCTGGTTCTATGGACCCAGTTCTGCTAAAAGAGGTTAATCGTAAATGCTGGTTAAAAGCTGTAGCAGCAATTAAGACGCTAAGCATTTATGAACTGTCCTGGGGGGTGGGGGTGGTACTGAAAATCAGATACACATCACACAGGGTCTCCAGCTGGAGGAAAGAGTCTCACCAGACTTCTAAAAAAAATTAGGGTTGAAGGGGGAATAAACACCAACTAGCCATCAATAGAAAGGACATAATCACAGCTGATCCTTCACTGAGCAACTACTCATCATGAGATACAAGAAGTAACCCAGGATCAGAGCCACAAACATTTTCTCTAATTATATAAGCCATCCAACAGGCACACCATGAAACGGAGGATACCGGGGATGGAATAATTGCATTTCCAGATTTCTGTGTGAACAGATCTGGGAATAGGCGCAACAATATCAGGGACTGGAAATAACAAAGTTAAGCCTTAAAGCTGTCATCTGTTACTTTTTATGTACCTGAATGGCAGACATACATCACGGAACAGTACCGAGACTGTAGACTTTTCTCTCTGATGAAGCTTACTTATGGAAAAGGGAGATTGAGATCTTGTCGTAAGCCATCACCTTTGTCACCGGTATCTGTTACAAGCTAATGTAGATGGACAATATTGCGTTTCACAACTCATAGCCGTGAGGAATATCAGCCTGTTTTGGGTTACAAGTTGCAGGAAGTTAGATAAAAATGAAGAAGGGTTCAGTACCGGTGCCAAGGATTGTTGACTTTTACATCCCAAGATATTTCTCAAAAAGGTATTTCTGGATGTGTACCAAAGAGGTATTAATTTCCTGGGATTTACAGCACCTGAAGGGGATCTGAATCCAAATCCTCACTTACACAGTACAAAGAGTAAAAATGAACGGCTGTGATATGGAATATGCCCATAACAGAACGGGCAAAGTTTGAAGATATATATAGGAAATGGAAAACCCAGAAAGCAAAAGACAAAATTAAAATTTAAAGAAAAGGAAAAGTGGAAAATGAAATATATCTAGCAAAAAATGATAGAGTAGGAGAAAACTGGCATGGAAGACAGGAGCTAGAGACTCACTGTCAATCTTACCGGAGGAGAAATGGTAAGAATAAAAGGTGTAGGGTAAAGGCAGTTTTAAGGGAAAGGGACTGTTTGCAAGAGCAATAGGACGAGGGGCAATGGTTTTAAACTAGTGCAGGGTATTTTTAGATTAGACATTAGGAAAAAGTTCTTTACAATGAGGGTGGTGAGACACTGGAACAGGTTCCCCAGAGAGGTGGTGGAGGCCCCATCCCTGGAGACATTCAAGGCCAGGCTCGATGAGGCTCTGAGCAACCTGATCTAGTTGAAGATGTCCCTGCTTACTGCAGGGGGGTTGGACTAGATGACCTTTAAAGGTCCCTTCCAACTCAACACGTTCTATGATTCTATGATTCCGCAATACAGCAGAATGACTGGATGGAGCCCAGGACCATCTATCCTGCGCAACGGCTGTATTCAGGGTACGTGGAGAGGCACAGCTTCACACCTCACACCCGCTGCTAAGGTCAAAAAGCTTCAGCCTGGCTGCCTGCTAGAGGGTGGGTAAGCACAGAGCAGACACCTAAAGATGAATCACTCATGTGGCCGCCTTCCTGAATGAGCTGCTCTCTGTGTGCCTGCGCTCATCGGCGTCTCATAATACTCATCACACGAATACACCACGGATTTCTGTGTCGCATTCAAAGGCCAGTCTGAGTAATTATAGTTCAGCCCAATTTTCCTGTGCGGTTCCTACTCAGATACGGTTGTTGATAGCCTAACAAAGATATATTATGAAATGATGTGCTTTTATGCATGTGCTACATCAAAGCGAATGTCATGGTTGAAAAAGCAACACCAGTGAATGCCATTTATAACATATAACTGCACAGGGAACTGTATCCCCACCTGATTTGTCTTCTTAAAAATCTCTGCAGGAGGGGAAAGTGAGGAAGAATGGGAGATTCTTCTTATGGCTTTCCTTCCAGAGCCTTTTTTAGGGAAGGACCAGCAATCATATATTTTTTCTTAGATCTGACCGTAGCAGTTTTCAATTACATGAATTATAAATGCTGACCGTGTTACAAGGGAAGACTGCATGGAGAGGCTTCCTAAATAAGGTTGGATATATGTTGAAGGTTTGGATTTTCTTAGTCTGAACCCAGCTAAATACAGAACCACAAATAAGAGGAATGGCACATTTTTGAAGACTTAATATTACAGGCAAATGGCTGCAGAAGAGGCTAATTAGAATTTACAGGTAATCAAATAAGATCCTAAGGTATCCAAATACAGAGTTGGAACCCTAAATTTAGGTGTACTTTTCTTAAAATTTAAAAAATATTTAAACACTGCTTTCTAAGGAAGCTTGGTGGTTAACAGCTCCACATACTGCATTTGGTGTAAGGGTAATGTTTATTTAAAAAGAACTGAAGCATGACTGGGACAACAGTTCCACATCACCCACCCCTAACCAGTGTTAATACAGTCTTAAGCCAAGCTCAGTTCCCTCAAGCTTTATGAACAGTTTAATTGGCAGAGTGGGGTTGGGGAGTGGAGGGGGAAGAGTTCAGAATAAATAAGAGAAAGAAAAAGGCAAAGGGTGAGAACTATTTCAGCAAAATTCAATATGGAGAATATCCAAGAGACCAGACTGAACAATAAAACAGTATCTAGAAAACAGAATGATAAGGATACATGGAAGTGCACACAAACAAATGTAATTCATTTTGCTTACAGTGCAATTATTTTGCCGATGAGACTATTTTACTAGTTAATGTTTTCTGAATAGTCTATGAATTTGTACTTTGTTTTAAAAATGCTGTCTTGAGAAAAGATGAGTCTGCTTCTTAATAGCCCAGAATGACTCACAAGGCTTCATGGTTGACACCAATTGCATTTTAAAGGTCTTCGTTTACAGAAGTCTAATAAAAAATATTTTAGACACCTCTAAATATTGAAATGACTTTCAAAGCATTAAAATTTCCCTAAATATCACATACATTCTTCAAATAGGAGTTAATGCAGAAATAAAATGCAAATAAAATAAGCAAGCTAACCATAAATATACACAAATTGAGTAAATTTCATTTAGATAAACTATGAATGTCATTTTCTAACCATAGGCCATACTGTGATAACTGACAGAAAAATGTGATGCTCTCTACAGATACGGGAACAATTTCTGAGACCAAGGGCAAGATCTCTGTGGTGACAGAAACCATGGAAAAGAAAATGATCTAGCTATTTCTCATATCTGAGGGTCAGATCAGAAAAAAGCAGAACTGCCACTTCAAAGGGTGAGTTTTTTCTGTCTTCAAAAACTGCAGGAATTACTAGCATTATGCACACAGTATCTATAGGACCTTTGCAATAAAAGAAACTAGCTACAATACCTGGTGAGTTGTGCTGGTTTATGCAGTCAATGAATCTTCCAGCATTTTTTTTTTTCATTAGCTGATTTTTTCGTACCTGAGTTACAAGCGAAAAAAGAAAAACATCACATTTTAGCGCGCATACTTTGAAATTTGAAAATAACATTAATGAATTGAAACAATTCAATCAAACCTTAGGACAACACCAAATGTGGCTTTTCAACTTCATGGTTAGGGTTTTTTTTGTTAACAAGCCAGTTTTCTTCAGGTTGAAGTCTGTAACAGAAATAGGATTTAATCAACAGTAACATTCTTCAGAATTACTTTGCAAAGGCATTGCTTATTGTTGCAGTTTCAGTCAACTTGCACGGTAAATGAATAAAATAAGGAAAAAATGATCACTCACAGTGTCAAATCAAAGACACAGATGCCATTTAACAGATGGGACAGTGATCATTCTTCTGTTCTGTTCCTCTTCTTGAAGTGTTTATTTTTCCCAGTGAAAACCTGGAGTGACCTAATTCAAAACTGAGGCATCTCAGCTTATCTGAAGGGGAGCAAATGAAAAGTGCGTGTCTCATTCTTACCTTGCAGCAAGGTCAAAGAAAGTTCTCCAACACATTCAGAAGATAAATAAGGAAGCAAAAGCATTTCCATTGTTTCCGCACACTATACAATGAAAACTTACAACCACTTAGGCTCCAATTTTAGCTCTTAAAATACCAAGGATTTCAGCAAGTCCTTACCAGCTCTTCACCCGTGGGACTCTAGGGACTGTTTTAAGTTAATACACAAAACTTGAAAAATTATAAGCTAAATTGTGAAAAAAATCCTTTTCACATTTCTTATTTCATCATCTCTCATGCATCATCTTTCTCCACAGTCAGCTGAAGTCCAATTTCACCTCAGTCTTGAATTTATCAGTGAGAATAAATGCCTATTAAAACAAAATCATACAGAGTGTATTTCGTATAGCAGTTGTCTGCTGTACTAATTCTACTTACAAGGGTAAGTATATTACCAGTAGGGTAATACACAGGACCAGAATATCAATTACCAGCAGAATTTTTTTTAAAGGTGGCCATGTTTACATGAACTAATCAAACTCAAACAAAATCATCAAAAAAAGTCATTCACGAAGCTGGTGCAGATGGTCTGCCACACCAGTCAGATATTAAGAATATTGAAATACATGGAACATATATTAAAGCTGGGGACAGCTCTGCCAGCTGTGTCCCCTCTTGACTACTTGTACACCCCCTGGGACAGCATGAGAAACAGAGGAAGCCTTGGTGCTGTGCAAGTCCTCCTCAGCAACAGCTGAAACATCGGTGTGTTATCAACCCTATGAGCTGCTATGAAGAAAATTAAATCTATCCTAGCCGAAACCAGTACACCTATAAAGGGGAAAATAAGTCTGAGTAGAAAACTGAAAGCTGATGGAGCACAAAAGTCCTCCCCTTATAAACAAGCATTTTATTCTAATTTTCCATAAAGTAACTAGGTTCAGCATGTTGTAAGATATAATTTTGACCACTTGATAAGTAACTACCTTTCCATGTCCATAGTGTAGGTGTTTACATACGAACAAGTTGTTCAAGCTGCCATTATAGTTGAAAGACAGCCAGTCAATGGAGTCCAGAAAGTGACCTATCTCATCTTAAAGTACACAGTTAGCTACAGTTAGATGTATTTGCACTCTAATTTCCAATGACCGTATTGAAGAGGTCTCTTAACTCGAATAGAGCTAATATCACTGACTAGCTCATATGCAGCTACCTAGAAGTAGGTAGGAGAAATAAATCCTACCCCATTTTTTTCTACGTATTTTGACAAAGGAGATTTTTAAATATGTTTTTCTTTAGCCTTGAGAGATGTCAACAAGTAAAAAGACATTTTTTTTTCCTTTTTTTCCTCATGAATCTACCTTTGCTCAGCTACTGTTGTTCCTGGTTCAGATTACCAGATACGATTTTTAAAATCCTCAGTAATTTAAAACCTCCTATTGGGAAATCGCTCTCCTTCCCACAGAATATCATCTTGTAGCTGAGACACCCGTCAAAATGTTTTCCAGTATTGTATTAGGGCTTTGATTATGAAACACTTCCTTTTAACCTTCACCAGGGTCTGTACTGACTAACTTCCAAGGACTAGGGAAAGCCATTTTGATTACCAAATGACAGACAGGAAAGCAAGCGTCTATTTTTATGCATGCATGTGTATCTTCACCCAGTAGGGCAGGCAGTCCTTTTGGCCACTCATGGTCTTACATTTATTTGTTAAATTGTATCCTGTGGGTCATGCCAGGTTCTGCAGCTACTGATACCAATTCTTTTCACAAAGATGTATTAATGATACCCAGGTCATACAGAGAAAAATAAACTGGAAACAGAGTAAGCATAATTATTCCAATTTTTATCAAGATAGCAAAATCTACGCCGATACAAGTGTTTATTACAGAAATGTTTACGAAATTGCTTGTTTTCTTCTTGAAGTGCTAATGCACACCATTTACCTTTTCAAGACAGTAGATAACTAATGAAAAACAGGCATAAGTATTTTAACAGTCTATAATGTTTCTTGTTTTTTTCCGTATATACAAAGCTTATTTGATAAATATTATTCAATTATACAAGAAAACTAGTAAGCTAGCTGTCTGCCAGGCATATTTCTGCTTTTTTCTGGTTTATTTGATTTGCTTTATTCAATTATTTAGGGAAAATGGAGCCTGTAAATTTTCAGTAATAATTTAACTGCTGTGCTGTAAGAAAGACAGAAAGCGCATAGAGAAGTATCTAACCATTGAACTAATCTAAAGAAAAACTACACATTTGTTTTACCTCAGCGTTTGTACATTTAGAGAATTAAAATTTCAGATGAAGAATGAACTTCTTATATTCTATGTAAAAAGAAAAAAAGTACAATCTTCCAGTGAAGACTGGCTTATAAATTCAGGCATTTGTGGCTGAAGTTCTGAAGAACAATCCTATACTTTTGTAAAACATTTAAATAATTTTTAAAGGCTTCCAGGTAATGTGGGCAAGTGTTATTTATTTAGTTATTTAGTTATTTATTATAAAGAGGCATTCACACCATCTGCCTTTAGCATTTAACTAAGACTCTTAAGACAAGACCTTAGCTGCTCATATTTTCAGCAGAGAGAGAGAAATTACTAACAAATATTCAGAATCACTTTCCTAAGACCTCACTGATTCCTAATTTATGTACTTATACGCTGGAAGTTAGATGGTGTGAAATTCACTTCCTGAAAAATGCAACGTTACGGTTCTGAATACAGCCATCAAGACATGTGCAATGATGTCCTTGAACCTATAAACAGCTTGAAGTAATAGTTCCAAAAGAGGTATGAATCATTCTTATTTTAGTTTTATTGCCAAATGGATATAATATCATAGACTAAGATGGTAATCATTTTACTCTGAGTTGCAACATACAAAAAGTGATCCAGTAGAGGTGACTTGGAAAGTACTAAATTCAACATTTTTTCCCTGTTACATGTCTATGCAAGATAAATTAAAAATTAAAATGCTGGTTCAAACTCTGCAAAAACATGAATCCCTAAACTTTCTGATGGCATTCTTACACTGATAATAAAGAGGTGAAAGTTGATTAAAATATGCCCATAGAAGAGTACTTCTAAACTTTACAATCCAGCTGAAGTGTTTAACCAAGTACTTGACAAATAGAATAAATGTTTCTTTCCCCCATGTAAGAATAAAAAATCCCCAAGTAACTCCTAGGAAGCACAGAATTATGACAGTAAACAGAAATATGGTAACGTATTTCCCTAGTACACCTGGATTTGAAAATGCTGGACATTTATTTCTGTTTGCCCAAAGAACAGACAAAAGTAAATGGATAAGGATGGTGAAAATAGAAGGAATAAAATGCAGGCAGGTTAGAAGATAGGGTACTATGACAAACTCATTCATCCATGAATGTCCTTTTTTAAGCATTCCTATTCTTTCCTTCTTTCAGAAGTACAAAGCTGGGAGAGGGAGCAGATCCAATAACAAAACAAGAAACTAATCCGAAACACAGTTTGGAGACTTTTCTGTGTGGTGTTTGCCTTTGCTGAGCTATCTGGATTTGCTTGGTGCTACGGAGTAAGACTGTGTGATAATTCCAAAGCAATGGCAATCCAAAAGACCTCATTAGATATTGTATTAATTTTTTTTTCTTAAAGAGTTTGCAACTATCTGCTGGTAATTGATAGAAACTGTTAGCTAACTTCCTTTCAAAGCAAATCAGTCATCTTGTTCTTCTGTAAGTCCAAGTCCTTTGAAGTAATATCTGACAAGATTGTATATAGTTAACATAACTTTTCCTCAGATAAAAGTGGGAAGAAACAATCAATTTGAAGTCTGCAAATTCATGTTTGGTTACCAGCAATAACAGATAGTTTTCAAAATGGCACAGAATCAAGATGCTCACATAACATGATAACAGAGTCATGGCAGACCTAAGACTAGATTTAAATCTCTCATCTCTTTCCCACTGGAAACCCTTCCTCATTTGATACTAAAGAGTTGACATCTAATACTCAAATCTGATGCCTAGAAGCAGCTAGACAGCCTCTTTTGCTTCTGTTTCTTGGGATGATAAAGTATACTGAACAAATTTGTGAGAAACTGTATGCCAAAGAATAAAGAGCATGATTTTTCCTGGAGTGCATAACAGAAAGTGGACCATCGTGATCTGCCTGCCTGCACTGCTAATAGAAAAACAGACCCTCAATACTGTGTGATCCTTAGAAAAAAGGAGGCACTAGTTAAAAAGTACAAATGGAAGTCAAAAGAAAGTGAGAGAACATACTTACGCTCATACAAACATATGACATTAATTCAGGACTGATCTATAGACTTAATTAAAGTATTATAGAACTTATAGATTTGAAAATTCTGCAAATCTTTTTTAAAAAACGATGACATTAACAATTGTATTGTATATGATACCTACAGTTTTCAACCACATATGAGAAAATATGCATACTTTAGTGTATCATAATAGATCTTAAAAATTAGACCCAGGAAACATGTATACTCACTTCCACCATGCAGCTATTAAAAGTTATTATTAAAAGCTATCAAAAGGAAAGGACATAAGAATTTCTTTCTGTTTCTTGTGTGCCTCTGAATTACCCATACCGTTAGTTGGTTTGATACCTTAGCTGACGTTGTTAAAGACAGATATTCACTGTATATCTCACTGGATCAGTAGGACCTAATCACTTTTTAAGTGACAGCAGTGACCACCCTTCCTGGAGAAGGAAATGGGGTTGCTTTCATTCAAAACACCCCTTAAAACAACTTGAGTCTGTTTCTTTGGATTTTTCTTTGTAGAATCTTCTCATACTGAAGCAAGGATTGATTGGTAAGCAAACAATATTTCACCAGAGGAAATACTGCACAGGATATCTTTTTGTCTTAAACAATCACAGAATCACAGAATCACAGAATCACAGAATGGAAGGGGTTCGGAGGACATCTAGTCCAATCCCCTGTCAAAGCAGGTTCACCTACAGCAGACTGGACAGAAATGCATCCAGGTGGATTATACAAAAATTGTGATAATTTTTTTTTTTTTATATTTATCTGAGGAAAAGAGGAGCTTAATGGAGGCTATGTGCTCTCTTTCATAGAAACTCTGGGTCACACAAAGTACTAGCAGCAATTAAACTTTCCTCTGTGCTACAGCTGCGCACAGTTTAGGATATCCACAATGAAAGGCAACAGATACGAGTTGCAACACAGGAAATTCCAACTAGATAAAAGGAAAAAAAAAAAATCACCTTGAAGATAGTCAAACACTAGGGCAGGAACCCACAGAGGTGGGGGAGTATCTCCACTTTTGGAGATATTCAGACCTCAACTGTTTATGGCCCTGAGGAACCAGATCTAGTTGGACGTGCTACCAGCAGAGGCTGAACTAGATGACCTCTAGAGGATTTTTCCAATTTTGTTACTGTACGAGTCTACGAACATAAAAAGAAATTCAGTAACTCAGCCATCATTAAAGTTAATGAAACTTGGTTTGCTACAGATTATGCCTTATGATTGACGGCATGCTTCATTTTAAGCTTTTTTTTTTCCCAAATCATGTGTGGGAAAAGGACAAAAGTGAAGACAGAAGAGTAATATTATAAGCTCTATTTCTTTAGGAAAACAGACTAAAAAGAGGGGAAATAAAATGAGACAGGGATAGGGAGAATGTGAAAAGGAGTGATGATCCTACATCAAAGCAGAAGAATGACAGAGAAAGTAATGAGGGAGATAAAATATAAGCTGATAACACGTGAGGGAAGCTAGAGAAAGATGATGAATATGCTGGGAGAGTACAAGAAGTTAAAATGTGCAATCAAGCACAACAGTAAAAATCCAGATTATGTCATAGCATAAATAGAACTGAAATTATTCTAAGAAACACACTGTCCCTGAGTTTTGTTGACACAGACAGAGACTTGCAGGTAGAATGGAGAGATCAGGTAGTTGAAGTCTGACTCTTCTGGAGCATTAAGCGTACCTGCATTATTCCTGACTCATTTACTGAACCTGTTCTCTAGAGAAGCCTCCACATAAATCCTCTACCATTATATTTCTTATGACATCCTTTTTCTAAACATATAGTTAGCAAGTTTTTCCTAATAACTAACCTCAACATTTTTTCTTGACGATTAATCCAGCTCTACCTTCTTCTACCCCCCTTTCGGCATAGATAACAACTGATCACTGTGTTCTAACATTTTTTTATTGTTTGAAAGATTGTCATCATGGCTGGAATTATTTAGGTCCCTACAGGTGAGCTACATGTCAAAGCTTCCATAACAGTCAATGCATTGTTAGCCAAAAGAGTCACTGGAATCTAGAGTGCTAGTCAACTAAAGACACGTAGGTACTTAAATTCGCTTAAGTGGGGTTACTCTTGACCATATTGATTCCCCCTCCACATGAGTAAGACCTCCATGTCTTACTCATTTGTAAGTTCCTAGAGCTAAGAAGCTGAATCCCATTCCGTGTGTCCCTCTTACTCCTTCATTCTCAAGCTTTTTCTTGTGGGTGGAGTGATTAGCTCAACCCCTCATTTATTTTCTGTAATAAGGAAACTTGGGGGCGGAGGGGCACTGCTGAGGAACTGAAGTAAATTTGGTGGGAAGTAACCTCCTACACAGACATGCACGTCAGCCATGGAAAATTTTGTTCTCTACCTGCCCTGATTTACTTCCATTTTGCCACGGCTGTTTAGTGATTGTTGGTGAATTTTTTTCATTTGCTTGTTTTTAAGGCTAGCATTTCAGCAGACGGTGTGAGCCCTCTCTACACCTTAATAGCCTCTTATTTGTGGCTTTGGCTTGCCAAGAAACCTTCAGCCTTCTCTTATTGCCTCAAAATGCAAATAACCTGGCAACTTGCATTCTCTAAATCCTGGTTTAAATTAAGAGCATAGGCTCCCTCTGTAGCCAGTGGAAAGAATAGGCACTTTACAGGGCAAAAATCCACATGCAACAGCAGCATGTAAACTGTTTGTTTGATTTTGAATTCATAAACATTCCTTTTTCAGCAATATAACACCATTGCACGGGCATCTTGTGCATCTATCTTGTGCATGACATCGTTGGCATTTTTATTCTGCAAAGCCATGGAAAAGGTCACATGCAGCACACATACTGACTTTTCTCCTCCTTATTCCACTGAAAATACTAAAATGTATTAAGAAAAGATTTTCAAATACAAAAAAAGGCCAATACATCCACCTTTATATGTCAAAAAATATTGATGGAAGCTAGAATCTTGAAAGATGTTAAGCACTTCTGTTCCCACTGAGAATCAGAAATGTTGTGAGTGTTCAGCACACATCAGGATCTGAGTATATATCCTACCAAATATAACAGAAGTTTTGCCTCCATATGAATCACAGTTGTGAGCAAAGAGGAGTTTTTTTGCTTGTTTTGCTTTTTGGAAGGTTTTTTGTCGGAGAGAACAACTTCTGCCTTATAGTTACTACTAGTTAAGGGAAGTGGTTGACATTGTTGCAGGGCCACTGTTTATAACCTTTGAAAAGCCATGGAGATCAGGGGATGTCCCTGACGACTAGAAGAGAGCAAATGTGACACAAGAAGGTCCCAAAAGGGGAACCAGGAAACTACAGGCCCATTAGTCTTACTTCAGCCCCTGGGAAAATAATGGAATGAATCCTCTTGGAAACTATTACAAGCCAAATCAGGCGGCTGGGAAAAGCCAACACAGATTTACCAAAGGCAAATCACTAAGCTGATCATCTTCTACAACAAAATAACATCTTACATCAACATGGGGCGACCTGGACTTCAGCAAAGAGTTCAACAGTGTTCCCCATAGCCATCCTCCTTGACAAACTGGCACGTTGTTTACTCAGGCTAGCAGCCTGTCACAACTGGATTCCCCTAGGGATCAATATTGGGTCCCATGCTGTTTAATGTCTTCATCAATAGTCTGGATGATGGGACTGAATGTACCTTTTGCAGCTTTTAGTGGGTGCTGCTGGTGGCGTTTCTCTCTGTGAATCTTGCTTATTGGCTTTGTCCACTGCCAAGGCTTCATATCTGTTCCTGGTTGGTACATACAAGGAAGGAAAGTAAAGTGATAGCCTGGTTTCATGGGTCACCAAAGACCATGGTGTATCATTTTCCAAGGTACTGTCTGTTCACCTTTGAAACTCTTCGTCTCGTAGTCCTTAGAGGCCAGTGCCATGGAGCACTAGTATTTCTTCTTGCAAGGTCTCAAATAATACCCGATCTATTTCTTGTTCACCCTCCCTAATACAACACAGCCTGTTAACTTCCTCTTGCAGCTCCTCCACCCGCTGCCTGAGAGATTCCACCACAGCACAGCTTGCGCAACCACCCTCCTCCACCCAGGAGGAGAGGTGCAGTCTTTGCAGCTCTTCACCTGGACAGCAGCTTCCCTTGTAGGAAGCTCTGTCTGGATGGCTGCTTCCACTCGTCCCAGGGCAGCCAGGCTAGGTAGCTGATTACTGTCTACCATAGAGCACAGTCCTTGCCTGGTCTCGACCACCATGCTTCTGACAACTTCAAAGCACTGCCTAATAAGCCCTTCTAATTCCTTGGAGACCTCAAGATTCTGTGTAGGCTTGCACAGCCACCAGCTAGCTGGGGTGACCATCAGGGCTGCAGCCTGAGCCTGTGGGTGAGCAGAGCAGGCAGCAGCCCAGTAACCTGCAGAGCGCGTAGCCCTTCCTGCGTGCCTTTCTAGAAGAACTGCCGCATGCTAATCTAATGTTTAGATTAATCCATTTTAATCTCCATTCTAAAATACAGTTTAAGAAAATGTGCGGTAATTATTTATATTTCGCAGACTTCATTCATCCAGTGATGCTGAAATAAAGTCCCATGCAAAAATTACAATAAATGCAAAGCTATGATTTAATAATGGGAACCTTTCGCATCATGCTTCATAAGCACATTTTAAGAGCTTTCAAAGCCACTACAGAAATTCTAATTGAGTTATGATGATGTTGTTTTCAAATAAGGAACTAATATTATTTTTAACATAGGCAAGATTTTTTAAAAGTGTCAAATCTTCAGATTTTTTAACATTAAAATGCACAAAATATGCAAAGATTATTTCATGTGATGCAAAAAAAAAAAAAGACATCATATGGCATGATGCATCTGTATAGAGCTATTCACATATGTACCCTCAGTAATTAAAATGAGAAACAATGTAATAGGCATATGATTTCACACTCAGCAGGAGGTTGAGACAAAACACTTCAGATTTCTGTTGCCTCTAAATAAGAAAAGCTTCTCAGCTTTTGTGACTTTAGAAGTTGCTCACCAGGAGACAGGTAGCTGTCATCAGCCGCTCCTCACATCATTTCTCTTCAGTAGGTAGGCAGTAATTCCTCCTGTGGTCTTGCAGAAGCAGAAGCAGCTCCCTTGTGTTCGGTAGGTGTGAGCTTCCACTGAATTTACTGCTCAAAGGAGGAGGAAGTCATTGGTGAGTTAGGAATTAAATGGAAACTTAAGCCAAGAACCAACTTCCTTCAGGCAAGCATCAGAATTCAGAACTTGTGAAAGGAGCCTCTGCATCTAGACGTCCTGAACCTGCCCTCTGAGTCAGAGGGTCACGGCAGGACTCAGACAGAGTCGCTGCCTCCAAAAAAGCTGAGCTCTAACCTTAGCAGGAGCTGAGCACCGAGCTCTCTTGCCTCTAACAGAGCTGAGATACTATATTTGCTTCTGAGAGAGGCAAAGGCTCTGAAGCCATCCTTCTCCTTGGCCTATCAAGAAAATTGCAGGTGCAGTGGGTCGTCTGGAATTTCAGTAGAGGCACTTTGCCCAAATAGCAGAGATCTGTGGATGCATAAGACAAGAAATGGCAGCAGGGTGTGAAATCTGTATTGATCCACTGTTGTCAGAACTGGAAACCCTTGCAAATGGTACTTCCTAGAATATTTCAAATTCTCGGTGCTTTTCTCAAACTCTCATCAAAAGAGCCTCTGGTTTAGCCTGACTTCTTTAGGATATGAAGCTTATGTGACTGTGCTCCCTAGCAAGCTGTCCTTGATAGATTTGAACCTACTGGCTAATTTTAACCAAATGGAACAGATACATTATTTTCCTGTAAGTTTTATGAAGCAGGAATCAAGACTAATTGGTTTTTATCATTTCTCACTGCATTATTGATGTGTATAGCAATAAACGTTCAGATTTTTTCCTCTGAAGTCTAAAATCAATGTACTTCTTGAACCAAAAAGAGTTTTTAAAAGATATAAGACATACAATGATCTAACATGTGGTAGTCACAGTTTTGTTGCAATGATATATGTTGTGTGAATAATAACTCTGGTAGCACACTGATTGATGTAATAACAGGAAATTATTAGTTGATATCAGTGTAATTCGGAACAGAAAATAGCCCTTCATTCGGAGGTATCTATAATATTTAGTTCTATTTGACACTGAGCTGCAGGTGGTAAAATGGGCAAAAGATTCACTCAGTGAAAATTGCCTACATTTTACAGAAATTACCAAATAGGAAAATGGGAAGAAAACAATAGCAAAGGCTTTGGAAGGAGGAAAAAAGTGACCTTTCTCTTATTACTACTTTTTTTTTTTAAAAAAAAGCATGTTATCTGATCTACATCCGTTAAAGAAGAAACAAGTTCTGTACATGTGAGGAAAAAAATAATCAAGAGGTTTCGTGAAGACTTAAAGAGCAAACTACTTTCAAAACGATAGTTGCATATTGAAGTCCTTCATGTCATCTTCAGCTAAATGGAAACAGTGTATCTTCAATTTATCTCTTAGGTTAACAATGAGCAGCTGAGATGCAAATATTGAAGGGTGGGGCAATGCTGTGGAACAGAAAGAAAAACCCTAAATAACTTTTCAGCTCTGTGACAATGTCCTCCTTTACCACAAAAATAACATTAAATCTTTAGATCAGTGAAGCAATTCCCAACCTTGTTGGCAACTGGAATGCCTCATTGCTTGTGGATACTCAGATTTGTCAGTGTCCATACTCTGCTGCTAAGAAATTTGTGCCTTTCTCACTCAGAATTAGATTTCGCCGCTGAAAGCCTTGCATTTGTGATCTCCATGCTCAGTTACGGTAAATCTCTGTATTCAGGGTTAACACACTGATCTCAAAAATACAGAGTTGTTTCCAATGCAGAAAACCCAGTAACACGAGTTACTGGTGTCACTGCATGCTGGTGGTCCCCTGGCAAATATTGAATTAGATTCAAAGATAGACATCTTCAAACTTCTGCAAAGAATCATTGCTAGTTAGCTGGATGATGACGCTCCCCCCATAAAGCATTTACTTTCTGTAGGGTCAGTATTTCACTGGAATTACTCCAGTATATGGGAGACAAATTTTTCTGGTAATTAATCTCCCAAGCCTAGAATTCATTGCCATCAATCATGTAATATTAGAGATTTTGTGTACATACTTGATGACGGTCTAAAACAGTATGTTCACGCTTGATGTTACTGGGGAAGTAGGAAAAAAGCTCACTCATTTTTCATGCAGATGGACATCACTCGGTGTATGCAGTGGCTTTTAATATTCCATTTTAATATTCATTGGTGAGTTGCTGAAACCAAACCTGGCTATACAACTTCAACACAAAAACAGCAGACACACTTTTTCCTGCTTCGTTCATTATCTCTCAGTAAGCTTGACAGTGAAGGGAGCCACTGCAACTCCAGACCCTTCCAAAATATGCTGCAAAATCCACATTTATTCAGTGTTTTTCCTGAATATTATACAAAGGAGCTATCTTGATGGTTTATGTTTTTAGTTAATTAAAAATAAAATAGGTCATCCTACCTCATCAATTGTATATAAGGGAAATTTTTACCATTAAACACATGGCAGAATCCTTAGGATTTACTTGTTCTCAAAATTAAATCTCCAGGAACAAAAAAGCAATTAATTTTTTTCGTAAGTTTCAATACTCTCATTTGTTTAATCCATATTATCATTTCCTTAAAAATTTGAAGCTTTTTACTCTGGCTGAAAATAGTATTCTCTCCCGTGTTTTCATTTAATTATTATGAAATGCAGTCACAATTATAGAACAGAGTACATCTTGTTGTGTGAGACAGCCAATGGTAATCCTGTTTCTTATGTATCAATTTAGAGATGTTAGAGACAGTTTAGTTATCGATGCTTATTGTTCTATTGACTTGAGTAAATTTTAGATGAGCTTCATTGTGAATTTGTCTGATGGTGAACCTCTGGTGAGGACTAGGCATAACCAACAGCTACTGCAAATTGCATTAAGCCTTTACAATTAACCAAACAACAAATAAATCAATGGAGGAATTAGTACGCTGAAGGGTCACCTCAATAAGAAAATAAACCCTGTAGTCACAAAGATGGCCATTTTTCAAGCTAAGCTAGGAAAGGCAGGCTTCAGAATAATTCAAATTCTTCTGTTTGAGCAGTGAGATTTAAAATCCCTACATAATAAAAAAAGACTAATAGCATTCTTGACAAGGAAAATCGAGGGAATAAGAACATCAATTGCAGGAATGACTGATAAAATTACGTAATTGACACTAACCTAAAGATAGATTTAGACAAAAAGTATAATGGTCAAGTGATGGATTAAGACTTTGCGTATACAAAGAGGCTTTCTTTTGCATCTGACTCTAGTGGCGATGAAGAGATCATTTTACTCTGTAATTTGACAAGAAGATGCAAGTATTGTGATGAAAAATTGGAATAAAAATTGCAGGTTAAAATACATTGTTTCAAATACTTCTTACAGGAACCCGAAGAACAAACTATGGTCAAAGGTAACAAAATTAACGCATTTTTTGTAATATTGTTTGAATGCAAATTTGATATGTCTTGATATAACTTCTGTGGTTTTATTCAAATAACACAAAGAAAACATTTTGTGTCATGGAGAAGCTTCAAGTTTCAAAAACGACTTTTGGGGAGTTAACAGCTGAAAGCGAGGAAATTTCAGGCAGAAGTTCATTTTTGATAAGGTAAAGGGAAACAACACATTGCAAAAATTATATTGCTATTTTCCAGGTCTCTCTAGTCTGAACTGTGGGAATCATACAATGGCTGATAGAACATCCTCAGCAAATGATAAAATGCATGAAATGAAATCTGCAAAGTTGAGCTTCCCGTTTATGTACTTTAGCATTTAAGTATTGTACAAAATAAACTTTATTCAAGCAGTTTTAGATCAGCGATCCAATGACATGGCTAGACTATTATAACCCTACTGCTCCTGACAAAAGAGGGTAGGAAACAGGACTACAAGACGCAGCTTCTGCTTCTAGCCTGGATTATTTATGCTATGTTGAAGTAAAAAAAATGTTTGCTTCTAAACTGGTGAACGATGGGTGTATTGCATTGTTCAATAGCTGTCTCGGCTCCACATTCAAGCTCACATGTACACCATGTAAAAATTTGCAGAGAATTTTCGGCGGCTTCAGAAAAAGGAGCTGGAAGTATAACTTATTCCGTGCAGCATCTGTGATGTTCTTCTAACTGAAAGATGAATTTGAGGGACTTGCAGTGGACAAACTCATCTGTTGCAGAGAAAGTACAATTTGGCAGGGGAAAAAGGGAACTAACCTCGGAATCTCTGCCTTGCAATTCAATTTTGCGCACCCTGATGCCAGCTGTAACCGCAATTAAGATAAGCAAACTGGTGAAACTTCACTGGTTGTAAATTAACAGTCACTGGGGAGAGCTACATCCCTAGCCTTTCACATATTACCTTAAAAAAAAAAAAAAAGAAAAAGTGATATCTCGGATACAAAGCAGCAAGGAAGTATGATAAGAGTTTTGCCTCGGCTCTTTTTGCTCTGATGCTAGAGCAAAGGGCAGCAGTTAAAGGGATTTTATGGGACAACAAGTGGCCTGGATCACAGGGAGCTCCAGGGATCGCAAGTGGAGCTGTGGTGTGTGAAATCCTCAATATTCCCAAACGCAAAGCCCGAAGGCTGTGAATCCCGTTAGCCAGCATCACGCGCGGACGTTTGTGTTCAGCTCTGCTTCCATACCCGAGCCTCTGAAGAGTCATCTGCGCTCACTTTACTCCTCCTTACTGCCCTCCACCAGCCCAACCCGGTGAGAAGCTGCAGGCCAGGCTGCCCGGACCAGAGCTCCCCTCGCTGCTCACCAGCCCGCCCGCGGCCGCCGTAATCAGAGGTAATTGCCCGGGCTGTTATCTCCCTGCAGCCTGCGTCGTGCTTCCAAATACCTCTAATTGAATTGCTATAATTTTTGCCCTTCCTAATGCAGTGGGTTTGGCGAGGGAGAAATGATCCAGGGGAGGCAGGAGGGGGGGGAAGGGGGGGGGAGGCTCCCG
>VYZM01021967.1:0-17099 GCA_013398915.1 Dromas ardeola | reverse complement strand
CTCCTGGCACTTTTGCCTGACTTTTTCATTCTCGGGATCTACCGCTCCTGAGCTTGGAGGAGGTGATCCTTGAATATTAACCAGCTCTCTTGGGCCCCTCTTCCCTCCAGTACTTTTTCCCATGTTACCCTGCCAAGCAGGTCCCTCAAGAGGCCAAAGTCTGCTCTCTTGAAGTCCAGGGTAGTGAGCTTTCTGCATGCTCTCCTCGCTGCCCGAAGGATCTTGAATTCAACCATTTCATGATCACTGCAGCTGAGGCTACCCTTGAGCTTGACACTTGCCACCAGGCCCTCCTTGTTGGTAAGGACAAGGTCCAGCATAGTTCCTCTCCTTGTTGGCTCCTCTACCATTTGAAGAAGAAAGTTGCCATCGACACATTCCAAGAACTTCCTGGATTTCTTGTGCCCCGCTGTGTTGTCCTTTCAACAGGTATTTTCCTGCATTTGCCTCTTATGCTAGGTTCTGACTCAGAAATGCACCTGTTTTTTTTTATTTGTTTGGTTTTTAATTAAAACTAGGTTCATTATACTATTAGTGCTCTAATACTTGTGAGAATCTAAAATCTACCTCATAAGCCAACATCAAGTTTGACTGCATTAGGGTCACACACATGGTGCATTCAATTTATGAAGGGGTGAAGTAGGTGTGGTGCTGAAGACCCTTCCATTCTTCCTGGAGAATGAACAAGTCACCAGCCTTGTGTATCTTCCATCTTTTTTATTCACATACTACTTTCGTAACCTTCACAATGAATTTATAGACTTCCAAGAGCTAACACAGGTTCCTTAATGAATTTATGGATTTTCTTTCTCAGTTGGTTCTGGAATCCCTGAGACTATTAATCTTATATGATTTCAATGTCCATGCTGACAATGTGTGAGATATGTTTGCCTTCACGCTCATCCTCTGCTTTATAGGCAAAATCATGTGTTTATTACGTTTGTCTATTATCCCTCTGATAGTTCATGACTGCAAGATTTACTTGTCTTCTCTCCATGCTCATCATTGGAATGAATGACAGTTCTTCACTCTCGCCAGTTATACGGTAGCACTTGCAACAACTCTCTCTAGTTTAATATTACCAGCTATGAAACCATTCTATCTTTTTCTATTTAATTTCTACCATCCTCTGTTTTACATATTTGTTTGTGCTCAGTAAATGCAACAAATAGTCTTGACAGTGTCTTTCATGTCAAAGCATACAATATTTCTTGCCTTTAAAATAAGTTTTTAGATGTTTTTATTAGCTTTCAATTTTCTATTTTTTATTATTTTTTAGGATTTCTGTAGTATTTATCATTTAATTCTATTACATTAGCCTTCTTTTTCTTCATATCTTATGTTATTAATATTGTCTGTACTTGGATTGCTTTTAGTCTCTGTTCTCCAGTATGTTTTAATTTATGAGATTATTTTCTTCATATCTTAATATTCACATTTCCAATTCATTTATCCACATAGTTATTTATTTCAAATTTCCTGGGTTTAATTTCCTTAACATGCACATTCTTTTTATGTCTCTTCTGATCTCCGGAAATGACCAGTTTCTAATAATGCTACGCTTGTGTTATCACAGACTTCTTTTGCTCCTACTAGCCCTGAGCAATATTACCTGCATTTACCATAGACTTGGGGGAAGGGAGGAATTTTGTTTGGTTAGCAGCAAAATGAACAGGACACAAAGCGGAAGCTGGAAAATCCGGTGTAAAATTAAGGTGTAGGATCAGAATTTTTGTTCTTCAAAACCTGAACTATTTGGCTCCAGTTCACCTTCAGAAACTAAGATACAGAAGTATCCTATAAATGCTCCTTAGAAAAATAGTATCCCAGACACATCTTTAGATCTAAGCACTCAACTTGGGGGCTACAGTCACATTTCACAAAAGCCACTGAAATAAGAAACCTTCTTAGCAACCTTCCCCTGCACGCACATTTCATGCAGTTGGCCAGGAATACCCCTGGGTCATGAGTTTGGTTTTCCTTTGGTGCTACACAGCAGTAATCAAGGGAGGAAGGACACCCACTGAGGGCAGTTTTCAGGCTCTGTCTTCTTGAAATTCTTTGGCAAGATCCTTATCAGTGTGACGAGATAATCTTCTTTCACCTACTCTCTGAACTCCCATTTGTTTGAAAGGAATATTTCTCTCCTTTTTTTACATGCTGGGAAGTTTGCTATTGTTGGTCTCATCTCTTGAGGAGGGTTTAATTTTCTTCTGATGATACCCTGCATTGGCACATGCATTTTTGTCTTTTCTAAAGCAGGGCTTTTTCCCTTCCTTAGGGATTGAGAAGCTATCATATTAAAAAATCCTGTGGAAAATCATCACCCATGGTCATTGCAAAGATTATTATTGTTTATTTATGTAATGGTAAAAATGATAAAAAACTGGTACAGCAAAAAAGGATTTCTGGGGCTGGTTGATGGCATCTCACAAATATTTTGTGTACAGCAGCTTTTGTGTCTTAGAGAGTTTTATCATTTAGTGTTGGGAGAGTTGCATAGGGCCTGAATCTAAAGAGCAAAAATAATAACTGCATTTTACAGCTGGGGAAACTGAAGTATGGAGTCATGAAGTGGCTTCTTCAAAGTCAATGACAACACTGAGAAATGAACAAAGAATTTCTGATTCCTAACCTGAGAGTCTTAGCCTCCTCCTCTGAAGTGCTTAATTTCACAAGTAGACCTTGTTTACAACATTAATTCACACACAAAACATTTATCCTCTATTCTCTATTTCTGACTGCCATAAAGTAAACAATTTTCAGAAACAAATAAAAAAATTACTTTCACTGTATCTATGTAAATAAACTAATGCTAAACAGAACCCTCAAAATCCATTTTATGACAGGCCTTTTTTTTTTTTTCTTTTTTTTTTCTTTCTCCTAGAACAGTAGGTGGTGATTTTAGGGGTGTGCAGCTAAGTAGCATTCCCAAACAGTTTTCAAGTCCTGTTTAGGCACAGCCCAGACAGATTATAGACTAGGAATCTTTCTTAGTATGATGTCTATTTGGGGCCACCCTGTATTAAACCCTATGAAAGTTTAATATTACAGAAGCAGCCAGACTTTACTATTGGTTCCAGGGCTAGGGAACAGATCTCATTTAGCATATTAGTATAGGTTTAGTTCTTGTGCACTGATTATTTTATTTATGTTTCAAGGTAAAGAACCGTATTATTTTTCACTGGCTAGAGATACTATACAATCAAAATCAAAATATGAGAATAAACCATTTTGAAACACACAGAGAACTTAATTAATATTTAGCTTTATGAAAAACCAAATAAAACAAAAAACCCCAAGAAATCAGACAATGGAGGAAAACTCTCTTCAGAAGTGGCAAATGATATAGCAAGGAGCAACAGAAACAAATAACAACTTGGAAAGTCAGACTGAACACAGAGAGGCCTCTGGAGTTTGGGGGGGTGGGGAACAACAAGAAGATGCAGCACTGGAAAATGTTGTTCAGACAGGTTGGAAAATCTCAATTCTTGGAGTATTTCAAGACTCAGGTAAACAAAGTCATGGCTGACCTGATCTACTGCTAGTGTTAGTCCCCCTTTTCTTGTACGAGATGACCATCCATCTATTTGATGGTAAATCAGTAAAAAACTTATCCCAAAATATGGAGGACAACACTGGAGGTAATCTGGGAAAAATGCATTTGTTAAGTCCATGCACTTCTATTTATATATATCCTGTCATGGGTTTTAAATTTGTCTTTCATAGTGGAAACATGCAGGGATATAATTTGGATTCCTTATAGCCACAACAGCCGCTATGACAATTATTTTGCTAATAATGAAATCCTGGAAGGGTGATGACCTTCACCAGACTGCTTCTGTTCCAGCAGTTCACTCTTGTGATTTTCTCTGCCATTTTTTCCATTCTATTAAATTTTTCTCTTAACTATGTACTTTTAATAGGGCTTTAAAAGCTCACATTAAAGAGTAAAACTTCTAAATGTCAGGAAACATACAAACTTTAGGGGACTTGCTTCTCTATTTTAAAATGCTGCCAAGAAACTATATAGGTATAGACATACTCATGCATCGTCTCCTAAAGGTAGGAATAATTGCTTTTCATTCAGTACAGGAAATACCTTCTGTCTGTGATTTTCCCATGATTGCTGTGGATGAAAGAAGTAACCCAGATTCTTTTGCACTAAATTTAACAAAACAGTGATTATCGTTGCACTGCTAACATACCTGTGTAATCATCTGAAAACGGCATGGTGCATAGTTGTTTCCTCTGAATGCACTTTGTAGGCATCAACACTTGGATTAAAAAGTCTTATTAACGATTCACTGCAAAATAAGGATCCATAGACCTCTACCTGCCTCATCCTAGTTATCAATCTCATTCCCACAAAGTTCCAATAACCCAGAATTTACTAATACCCACAATACGCTTTTCAACCAACAGTATAAAGACTACTGCTGCCACTTTTTCAGTAATAAAACAGGCAGTTCTAGAAATACAGTACTAGAAAGAAGCAAGACTTTAAGTAACGTGAAATCTGTCCTTACACAGGTCAAGTATTAGTAAGGGCCAGTGTTTTGTTGCACTTTAGCATTTCCTCAGTTACTGCCATAACTGAAAATGAAGCAATACTAACAAGAGTGAGAAAATTCGTAACACCCATAAAAGCCTTAGACCACATTCCTAGAAACAGCTGAGTCCCTGACCCAAAACAAAGACCTTATGAGGACTTACGTGAAATTTAGATACCTTTGTATAAAAATACAGTTCTCAGATTGTACCTGTTAGCTGCTAGCTACCTTTGGAAGTACCAGAAGCCTTCAACTGTCTCAAATGTTAGCTTTTTCATGAGAGAAAATTAAGTTTATGCAGTCATGCAGTCTACTTCTGTCAGTTTTTCTCATAAATCTTTTGTTCCAATGGCTAAAGGACTGCTGCCTCTGACAGCCCTGCACAGGGTACACAAATACCGCCTAACATATCTAGAGCTGCAGTGTCTCAGAACCCATGGGCCCAGTCAGCTCATCAGCAAAGAGGGTACAGTGTCCAGTAAAGACACATGGTACCAGCCAAAACTAATATAATCTCTTTATTTGTTGCAAAGATAGATACTTTATGTAGACAGAAGCTAGAAATATTGGGAAAATTCACAAAAGGTATTGGAGGAGATGGAAGAGGCTGCAGGAAATATGAGTTCACAATGAAGTTTGATTCAGTTAAGAAGTCAATCAACGACTAATCTCGGTGGAAATTAGGCTTTCTGATTTGCTACAAAGATCCCATGTGTCTAATCTTCTGCAGTTGAAAAGTCTGACTAGCTCTACAACTAAATTACATTTAAACCCTGTCCACAACTTACAGTAAAAGTCTTTCTTGCAGTGACTTTCCTGCAGGACTCAATCTTGAGGATATTTGCTATGCTCATTTAATAAAGCATGCTTCTGTTACAATTTGGAAACAGCTCCTTTTAAAATTTAGCAAAAAGAGACAACTTGCTTACCTATTTTAAAAAGGTCCATATTTAGAGCTCTCCAAAGGTATGAAAGAGTCAGAGCTTGTTCTTTCCTCTGCAAACATATGAAAACATATGAAACACTTTTCAGTGGAATGTATTTCTTGATCTGGAAAAGGATGAGAGTGCAATATTCAACTCATTTTTTTTTAAGTACTTCAAGTTTGGTTTAAAAGATTGGTGATGTTCTTTAGGAAGGAATGGAGGCAGTGTATACTATATCTTCTCTCAAAATGCTTAAGCTATTTAGCCACTGATGGTTTAAATGAGATGAGAAAAATTGTTATCTAAAGAAATGGCAAGGATTAAAATACGTGATATTAAAAATATCCATTAAGATCTATACTCACCTTTTTTAAAAAAATGCAAGTATGAATACGTCAATCAGATAAAACATTGAGCATTTAAAACGCTGCTTCTGGAAACTATCGTGTGACTAGTTTGAGATTTCTTTCACTCTTCCTAACATCCTTTGCATAGTCATGCTATGTTAGCCATGGCACAGCCAGTCCATACAGGCCCAAAAGTTTATCACCTTATATTTCTTTGAATGGGCAAATGCTTTGAAAAAGCACATGTGTAAAAGTACAATTTATCTAAGAATAAGTGAATACTTTCATGATTTTGACTTGCAGGTCTTGAAAAAGGCTCAGATTAAATTGTTTCCTGTAATTTGGCTTGTCAAACCAAAATAACTGAGATTATTCTCTCATATAAATGGGGCAATGCTATGTTATGAATTTTTAGTTGATATCTATTTAAGTCGCTTGGCTGTAGCATATAATAGTAAAAACCTTATGAAAATGCTCTATAGATTTTTATTGACACAAATATCCTGCTTATAATTATAATTTTAAAAGTTGCAATTAAAAGTCTGAAGGAAGGTTTAATAATTCTCACACAAAAAGATTATCATAATAAATTTTGTAGACTATAAGAGTCATTTATCTCTATAAAAAGCTCTTCATTTTATCCCTATTCAATTCTGTAGGACATTCCACTAACTCTAGATGTACTTTGCATTGTATAATGAATTCTTAAAGAATACCTTTTAAATGTCTAATCTGTATTCATTTACTATGTAACAGACTCACTAAAGTTAATTAATTAACTGCATTGAATCTGAAACACTGAGAAGTGTGGACTCATAAGGTCAAAACCAGGTTGTAATTTAAAAAAAAAAAAGATTCTAATAGTCCATTAGATATGTTCGCAGTAAGTAAAATAGTTTTCCAAGTTCTGCAGTATTTGCTTCTTTTCTTCTGCCCCAGTATATTGGTGGTGGTTATTGGCAGAGCCACAACTTGATTTGATTTTGAGTAACAAAAATTAACGTTAGTCTGCCATCACACTGTCCTGCTGAGATGTTTTCTTTTACTGGTCCAACTATTTGTCATTCTCTTGACTGTATAGCTTCCATCACTTTTTAAATTGTTTTGCTTAGTGCAACTGTAAGATCATTAATAATTAAAAGAGAAAGATTAATAAATAAATAGCATGGGATACAATTTAGCTGAGTTGGAGATTTCATCAGCTGTGAGTCAACATTTACTACTATCAAAAAATATTCATGACTTTGATGGAAAAAGACCAGCGACTGAATTTGGTCCCAAAGGATAGGTATCTTAGTAGGGAAAGAAAGGGAAAGAAAAAGAAATTTAGGGCTTCCTGAGCACATGCAGTTTTGGTTAAAAATAAACAAAAATCCCTCATGTTCCTATGTTTTAAAACAAAAGGGTAGTGTGTCTCACATACTCGTATCTCAAGATTACAGCCAGACATCTCGAACTCCAGTTTGCTCAACTGTGAATCAGACAATGTAAAAATGATATTTTTTCACTCATAAACTTAATATTTTTCAGCTGCTTTTACCTTGTCAGTTAAAAATCTTTCTGTTAACAAAACATGATGCATGCATTTCACAGGCCTATCCCAGTGAATAAAATAAATGGGATATAGCACATCTTAATCCTTAAATGAAGACTTTTTCTTCTTCTTTTTTTGCTTAGCAAACAATACCTTCTTCAGTGTTCAGCAGGTGATAAATCAACTTCAATTTCCACAAAGGACATTTATCAGTATGAACTACATGAATGATACTTGAAGAGCCTTTGGTTTGTAACTATTTAGATTATCACAAAACATATAATAAAAAGTTGCTTCTGAGAGACCGAGGATTAAAGACCTGCAAACACTGTTTTGTTTTGCCCAGGTGGATAAACATCTCCTTAAATTTCATTCATTAAGTTGGCTGTGAGTTGAATGAATCACAACTCATTCAAAAGTCTGAACCTCAGAGAGACTCAGTTTTCTAGGGCAGAGAATGTCTCTGTCATTATTTTTCACATCATATCTAACGTAACCATCTCTGGTGCGGGTCCCAAATACTGCTAGCAGCCATGATCGTTCCATACAATTCCATACACGGTGAGGATATATTACTCTCATCTACCATAACAGAAAAAGAGAAATCGTAACACTGAAGACCTTTCAACTAAGTACAAATCAAATCTTCCTGGCCTGTGAGAACATTGCTGCCTTGCTAATTTGAAGTGAGTTTAGATTTCAGGTTTTAAGGCCAGGAGACCTACTTTTATCAAAACTGACTTCCTGTATAGTAACGGGCACAGAGTTTCACCAAGCAATGTTAGCATCAGGTTCAGTAACTTATCCCTGAAATAGAACAAGCTTGAATCAAAGACCCCAGGTGACAGAGTATGTGTCATATTCCTTTCAAAGCTGTTACAACCCTGAATGGCAAAAATATGTCGATTTTTTTGACATTTCCACTCATTTCCATTTTTATTTGTCTAGCTTCTCTTTCAGCCTTTGAATTCTCTTATGCCTTTTCTGGATTAGAGAGCACTCGATCTCCTCACCGTCTAAGTATCATGTAAAAACCACCAATCTAGGTCGGTCATCTCATAATCATTGCTGATGTAAGTAGGTGGAGCTTCTCTTAGTTTCTCACAACCAGATGTGTCTTCCACGTACAATGATCACTCTTGAAGCTGTCATATAATATCTACAGAGAGAAAAACAGTTTCCCTATGATGGTCTCACTTATGCTAAATGTCAGCACCGTGTTCTGAGCAGAGGTAATCAAAAATATTTTTAATTCACTGGAAAGAAAAGAGCTTGGTTGTCTCAGAAAAGTTTACCTATGCAATTTGAACATGCCAAAGATTTTAAGTAAAATAATAATCATCCTTATTAGGAGTTAGATTGACAGTGCAGGATGTGACATCCTATTTTTAGCTATGTGTTAAGAACAAAAATTCTCAGCTAGCCACAATGTCACTTCTGCCTGAGGAGACATGAAACCACAACTCCCACTTATCAGAAGTTATGAGGTACACAATCTGCGCATGTAAGAGATGTTCTATGTTTTCTCTGTTGACACTGTTCTACAGTTTATGAATATTTAAACATTCATTGCAGTAGTGTGGAAATGCAGATAAACTCGGTTCAGTGTCTGACAGCCTTGGAGGCTTCGATCACTTGTGCTCTGTCTCAGAAATAATTTAATTCCAATAACAAAGATTCAAGGAGACTTGTTTTAGAATAACATGTGGTTAGAAAACTCGTTTGAGATGTGGGAGACACATTTTCTAATCTGCTTTCTGGCTGATTTAGAGTTAGCTCTTTCGTGTAATGCAGCCTGAGAACAGCATTTACTATTTTCACTGCCACATTAAACGGAGAGATTTGCCTTGAGCTTTTCATCTTTCAGTATCCCTAACTCTATTTTAAACTTACCTCTTTCCAAACTATACTATCATTCACACTGGAAGACTGACCTTACAGCATTCATTGCTACTAGAGATGTACCGTGATTTGGTTTTGATTAACAAAGTACTGCACAGTCCCCAAGTTAGGCAGCAAAATTGCAAACATCTCATTAAAACAGTGCTGTAATAATTCATCATAGAAATCTACTTAGAGATGCTTAGAGTAATGATTTTTGACAACTCAGAATTATACTATTTTGATAAAAATTTTGTTAGGAGTTGCCAAATATGGAAGATCAATAGAGGCAAGCCTGTCACAGCTCCACATTTGCAGATGTAACCAATATTTAGGTTGAACGTGTATTCCCCATAAGCACTTGCAATCTGTGTGGAGTCTGGCTGACATGCTCCTGGGATGCCCTGGGAGGAGCCAGGTCAAGGGCCCATTTCTCTGAGTTGTTGGGGTTGCTCTGCCTGCAGCCGTGCCTCTGTGCATCCCCGTGTATATGGATTTTAGCCTTTAATCACATACATTTTCCTGGTGGATCTGGACTGGTTTGTCCACACTGTGGGTAGGATTCATTACAAGTTTCATCTTGCACAAAGATCAATAATGGCTGCAGTACTTACTAGCTCACAGCATGCAACACATCACTTATTTCACTTGGGTATAACACAGAAGAGCGGGAAAGATGTTTTATCATCAGCTTAAGTTGTGTGTTTACACCGCAGTACATACGGTGGGGATGCGGCCAGGTGTGGTGTGAGGGTGTGTCAAAGAGGGTAGCTGTGGAGAAGGGTCCAGAAGTAAAACAGACAGACAGACAAAAGGGAGATTTTCCCTATCCCAGATGTATTATTTCATCTTGTTAAAAACTTTATTGGGCAACCTTTAGGCTTAAGCTAGTATTCTGAAGAAAACTGAATGTAATCCTAGGCAGTATGTCCTTCAATATCACAAATGCAAGTAATACCAAGGTTTCCTTAACATGTTCAAGTGAATTCACCTACTCAACTTCTTTTTACTTCTATTAAAAAGGAGTCAAGTCCTGTTGACTGAACTTGTTATCTGTTTAAAGAATAAGATGTAAGCAGTTTTCACTGCTGTTTATCAACCTAAATGACAAAAACATGTTGATTATCAATAAGAAATAAATCAAGCCTCATTAAAAATGTAAACATAACAGTTTACTATTATGCATACTCTTAAATGCATTCTATCAAAGCTTATGTTTTCCATGCAAAAAGATTGACTTTGTTAGAATATGAAGAAACCCAAGAAGAAAAAATTTGTATTGGATCAGCCAGAATTTAAAATTCTGTTTTGATTTGTCAGCATGACACACTGTTGTACTTAATTTACTACCAACTGCTTTATCAATTTCAGAAACTGCCCTCCTGAATGAGTTAATTTAATCTATGTGGTGTCTATATCATGAAAAATGCAGACTGCTCAGAAAATACAGTCCATAGACTGTGTGTGTGTGTGTATATATATATATATAGTCCACAGGCTGCACGTACAGGGTAAAGCGGAGTCACAGTTGTGTTTCCTATGAGAAGCTACATTGTCAGGCTGCACTCAAATGTCTGTTTTGACTGGAACTTTTTAGCTGATACATATTTTGCCATTTCCCAATTTTTAGTTCAATTTGAGATGCAAAGCATGTTAAAATATCAACATTTAATGCAGTATTTAGATCAGAAGTGTAATTTTGAAGGAAATTTCCACTATCCATACTTTGATTCGCTTTATGGGGTGCATAAACTGGATTGCTTTTGGAGAAAATTAAGCTAAAGGACATGGTCTGGGCTAGTCTATGAGACCAGACTGGATTTAGTCTGAAGTGAGTCCTTTTAAAGTGTATGCAGTGTGCACACTATGTCTTTAGCAAAAAACATTTACTTTTCAGATGCGAGGCCATAATTCTTGTTAATTTAGGTGCAGACTCCATCAATGGGCTTGAACTACGCGCAGAATGCAGTGATTCAGCCGCTTTATGCAGAGTATGAACACAGAAAAAAACCAAAATAGTTTATGGATGCATGTATGATGGACAAAGGTGTCAGGACAGCAAACATGTCATCTTTTTCAGGTTTCAGGGAAATAGAAATTTCTGAGTAAATGTTGCAGTTGTGGACATACTGCAATTGTTCAGGGGTTCAGCAGTGAATCAGCCTTTCCTCCACACCCAGACACCAAATAAACCAGTTTGACATATACTAGAATAGAACTAAAGCATACATCAACACATGAGCAGATTTTACACCTGGCTACAAGTCAAGTATGAAGTCAAAACATACCTAAATAGCTGTGTAGCTGCACTGTTTCCAATAATATACTTTGACTTTGGTACCAAGTTCCACCAAGGGTGCTATATAGCCTACAATCCAAGCCATTGGTTTAGAATTCTTCATAGCATAAGACCTCATCTGAGGAAAAACAGGAACACAATAATACAGAAAAAAAATTCTTATTTGTTTGGAATTATGTTCGACAAAGAGATGTCATAAAGCACAATGAACCATTATAACTTACCTTCATTGAAGCATTTGTCTAACTGCAGCTATTTCAACACTTTCTTGTGAAAGAATGACATTTTGAAGTAGTATCTTGCATCCCACCATAGATATAAGCCCTAATTCCCTAACAATATGTTTTATGGTACGTGGTCTATACTGTTCATTTTATTCTTTCTTAAGACAAGGAAGATTACACTGCACAACAATCACTTGTTAAATACATTTCAATAAAACAAACATATTTTAATTTTAAGTTACAATGTTAACTACAGTGGAGGTTAAGCAGAATGAAAATTTCATCCTTGGCTTCTGCGGTCACATCTTTGTGAATCAATGTTCTGAACTGCGTAAGTAATCCCCTATGTTGGGCATTTTACTTCAGACTAGGTCTAGCCTCATCCTATTAACTATATTTCTGTAAGTTTTCATGTTGATTAACAGAGAGAGATGTCATTATTATCGTTTAATTCTATGAACTGTTCATATTTTCAATAAAGACCTACTTCCTATTTTGCATTACTCCAAAGATGCGTGATATTTCCATATAAAACAGAGAAGAATTTTGCTAGGACATGTCTGTGCAAATTATTTTCATATAGTTAATATTTATAATATTATTGAATAATAATAATTAAAAAAACCACGATAGGAAATTGGCATATATCTGCTTTGAATTATATGAAGATAATTTGAATTATTTATTTCGACATGTTTACCTTCATTGTAACTGCACTACTATTTCGTGATATTTAAACAAAATAAAATTTTAAAAAAGAAAACGTATTGTTTATTTTGGTGGGAAATATTTAGGTAGGTTGGTAACTCAGGCAAATTGAGTTTAAGTAAGCCTTTGCTTTTTTACTTGATTAAGTACTATATATTATTTCAACTATATTTTCTTGCTTGCTTGCTTTTCTACTAATTTAAGGTATTTTAATTAAAGGTAAAGTATGACCTCCACCAGGAGTACAAACTGATTATACTTTTAGAGGTTGAAAGGCTGAGATTTTTTTGTCAAACAGTCTTGAAGAAACCAAATTTAATAATCCATAGTTAATTATAAAGAACGGTTTCATGGTACATATTCAAATTACAGAAAGAACCATTTACCAATATTAACTTTGACTAATCTATGTCACAGATAAACATTTTCATAAAAAAAAAAATTAAAGGGCCCATGTTGTCAAAAGTAAGTTGCTAAGCATTTATTTGTTTGTTTGTTTGTTTATCTTTCCAGAAGATGGAGGATCAAATATAACTTCTGATATTCTCAAGTTTTGCACACGTATGTCTTTCATTAACTTAATTTCATTCATTCATCGCACTGGTGATGCAGTGGTGACTCTCGTGGTAGACTGAGGAAAGATGTGTTACCCCCTCATAACCTCAGAACTTTTGAATTTATCTACTACCAACACATACTCCTGTTTCCGGGACAATGTGCTTTTGGTTTAATGGACAGCCTTGACGTTGTGCATGTAATTAGTTCTTTTCCACAATGAAGCTGGAATATATCTCTTGAGAAAGGAAAACTCCCTCTACCTTCTTCAATTGCTGAATGGCCTTAGTTTACCAGGGTATGATTAGTTTTCATTTTTCTGAGGTCTGGCTACATTGCTTTTAAATCTTTTAATGAACATTTTTTAGTGGGTAAGAATAATAATGGTCTTTTCTTCAAGACTCAGTGGTCCCCAGGTTACCTAGCCGACAATAAGCGTAATATAATTTCTATCCTATGGCTCATCTGTTCCAATAATTGCCTTCAATTAAATTTTCATGAACAGTGTGAGCTCTGACAGCACACTGCAAAGAAAGAAATTTAGTACCCTATGTAGATAATCCACCCATTGGTATGTATCATTGTAGGATTTAAACACATTTTGTGCCGGTGCTCTTGCTGTGACATTTACCCTTCCACTGGGGAGAGCAAAATGGGTCATGCTCAGAGGGAATGGAACAGCCTGATGGAGGACTGGGGGAAAGGCTACATTTTATAATTACTGTATAAACACACTATTTACATGTCTCTTAACTAATAAAGGAACCATTAAAAGCTAGATACTAAGAACGTCAATTCGTATTACTTTTAGGTAGTAGCAACTCGAATTAAAGGTTTAGGACATAAAGGGAACGCACCAGAGTATGCATACAGTAAATGGAAATGAAACAGACGTACTTTTGTTTTCATAAAGCCTTGCTTGAAGACTTGCCAAACTTGCCAAAATGTAAGTTTGTGTTAAGTCATAGTGCATATTTTTTGAGGTAGACAAAAAGGGAACTGCGATATATTGGGAGGCAGAGGGGTGAAAAACATTCTACTAGCTAAACGTGTGATCTGTTATCATCCAGTTGTTTTGATTTTACCAGGGTAAAAAAAGGATTTTTACAACCATGAAGCTAGACAGATTTCAAAACAATGCAAAGTGGTTCTTCATTCTCAATGCAGACTTGAGCATGTGTCACCAACACAGAGATGGTGACAGGGAGCCCTGCAGAAAAAGATTAATGACACCAGAATTTACCAGCTTGGTGCTTACACTGCACTTTCAGTGTGTAGGGACAAACTGTTTGTTTTCCCTTTTAGATTGCTTACCACTGCTTGATTTACTGGGCAGCAGAGTGAAGACAAGTTTTTAAATAACTGTGGCATGGCTACCATTCTTCTCAGCAAGCAACTGAACTTCTTTTAGAGGCTGAAAAAGATTACTTGTTCCAGAAAAACAATGTGATACTTCTTGCTACCAGGATTTTCTTCATGAAACGCAACCTTAGAGTTGCAACTCACTTCTTATTTGGGATAGTTTTGAGATCCTTTGACCATGAGGAAAAAATATGAGAGCAATGGAAGGATCTGTGAATGGATCCCTGAAAAATTATACAGATAGTTAACACCTTTCATCTATACAAGAACAGACGTGCAAAAATCAAAATGGTTAATACTGGTTTTCAGTGAGTTTAACAATTTACAAAGACCTCACAAATTTCTAAGTGGCTATGGTACAAGCCACAACAACATTGGATGAAAATCTGCTACTTGGTTATTCCATTGAAATCTCATTGATTTTAATTCAGATACAATTGGGGAAAAGTATACAAGTTGTGTAAAGGAAAGGCAAACTGTTTTCTTCATATAATGTTATTACAGGCTTAACTCCACTGATATTGAAAGAGTCACACCAAAATGAATTTAATCCATTCTGTTCCAATTATAGACCATAATTCTTTTCAAAACATTACAGCTCCTGGTTGCACTCCATTTTAGCAGCCCTGGTCCCACTTAGTCTCATATTTGCACTTATAATGGATTTTGTGAGGGAACTGTCACTCCATCTGGATAAATTGAGCGCCTTGACAAAACACTGCAAACTTGTCACTGGAGAAAAGGTTTAAAAACTGACATGATTTCAGACATTTTAACTGGCAAAGGGCTGTCTGAGACATGCTTCATAATATAAATTCATCTTCCTAATTAGTCAGAAATTGCATTTACTCGATATCAACTCTTCTTTTTGAGTGTGCTTAAAGACAATGCGAAGTTTGTATCCCTCTAGGAGTAAAACAAACCTTCTTTCAGAAAGACTTTCTCCATACGGACAGAGGTGGGTGGCCCCCTGGGGGAGGAGGAGAGCTCATGGCCTCTTAGTGATTCCATTAATGAATCACCTGGAGAAGGTGAGACTTGGCACTTAAGAGGAGGTTATCCAAGGTTTGACTTCAATATAATTTGCATAGCACTGAAAACGGGAATCTTACTTTTTAAACAGTTTTGCTTAGACTTTTTACAGTGGGTGAGCAAAGTTAAAATGAAGCAGCAGCAAGTGCCCCAAGCAAGCCGAAAAAAAAAAAAAAGGCAAAAAGAGGTACCATCAGCCTCTAGAGGACAGGCAGGAAGAGGCTCATTTTAAAATGACCCTACAGGTACGGAGCTCAACTAAGCAGAATTATAATCGTGGTTTGCATACTATAAAAAAAAGTATAAAGAATGTAGCATGGATTTCCCTAAACCTCTGCAATTTGTTTAAACAGTTGTAAGCTAGTTCAATTAGTCATGAGTGGTGGAAAGAAACGAAGCTATACTGTATATAGTTGAAAGTATCCCAGTCAAATTAGTGCAAATATATCTAATGTTTCAAAGGTCATTAGGGTATTCTGAAATGACACCACATTTCACTATGAGAAAATGCTGGATTGTCACATGACTTCCATTTTGGCATTTTTTCTCAGCAAGAGGATATCACACTGCTGGCAAAGGCAATACTTTTATCTTGTAGTATAATTTTCATATGAAAATTAAAATGTCTTATAGAAATAGTTTGATAAGAGCACGGTGTTTTCACTGCATCTATCTACATCAGGCTTTCAGGATATCATCTAACAACATATTATCTGAGTAATCAGGGCCTGCATATAATCATGTCACTGCAATGGCATGACTGACACTGTCTGTTCCTCCTACTGGGTAGAAACAATTTTGTGGACTTCCCCCCTAAACAACTTCTTCCAGCTGGTGTCCGAAACTGAGAAGTCTAGGGCCAAGTTTGGCAACCTATTCAACTTCCATTAGAATGAATACATATCCCCTCAGGGTCAAAATGGGGCAAATAGGGATCAGGTCAGCTTCAACTGTATCAAGATTATACAGCTTCCCTGGAAAGTATATATCTGTGCTGGAATATCTCTCATAGATGCTGGATGGTGTTTACTTGCTCCTAGTCTTGTGCAGACATATAATTTAAGAAGATGGTCCAGGTGTAGCCTCAGAAAAATCTTTAACTGCTGACTCCTGACAGCTGATGTCCTATGCCAAGGGCAGACTTGCTAAACCTCCGCCTTGAAGGGGGCTCTCTGCTCATCACATCTTTGGCTTGACTCAATCTGGAACTTCTGTTCTGTTTTCCCCCCCTCGTGTTTACCCCACTATATTTACAAACAGCAACCGTAGCACACCAGGCCTTTCATTTTGCCAAGTTAAGTAAAGTTCTTTAAACTAGATTCTCAAAATCGCTTATTAACCTAGCAATTTTTTCCCCCCTGTGCCTGTGTGTGTTCCTTTTGTTTGCATGTGACTTTATGCAAGTATTGCATTTGCACTCTTTGGCCATGTCTGTGCCAGAAAGGAACTAATCACTAAGAAAAGATGCCGCATTGTAAAGGGTCTTACAGGCTTGTTCCCGTAAAGTGAAGAGGTTAAATGTATCATTCTAGATAAATCCTTTACACCTCACTATTTACAAAATGATGAGAAAGACCACAATGTCATAGTCTAGTTTAAACTGTGTAAATCCTTCTCGTGTTCGTTAAAAAAATGGAGAGTTTGGTGTTTTCCAACCAAGGGCAATGAAGAATGATTT
>VYZM01021966.1:0-55648 GCA_013398915.1 Dromas ardeola | reverse complement strand
TCCCTTCCAATTTGAGATATTCTGTGTGACCTTGTTGACATCATTATTGCTTCTAGGTGGTGAGAATAAACCTTGACCACAGGTCTTAGTTGTTGTGTTCTTCCCATTCCTACTGGGAGCATAGAAAAGCTTTGTCCACTTTGCCCTGGTTCCTCATCATCTCAACTAGTCCCTCAACCTATGTTAAGAAAGAGTCAACCTATGTTAACTCTTAAACTGTGTTAAGTTATGTTAACTTACCTTTTGTTCCACTACCTTGTGTTGTCCAAACTTTCTTCTCGGTTTGGATATATGTCTTTGACAGCATTCTGAGGGTCTCCATGGTGCCCTCACAGTGTCTCTTATACACTTTTTTAATTATCCTTTCCTCTTTGCTGTGGTTTTCCTTAGAGTGACCACTGACTCCAAGTTTCATGTCCCACTTACTGTGCAATAGTATGAAAACTTGTTTATAAAACTAAATGGGTTCCATTTGTTAGGACAAAATCAGTTTAAATAGACTTGTGAATATAGCTAGTATTCCAGTCAAACTTTCTTATACTTCCTCTAGTATTTTCTCTTCTGTACTATGGGGTGTTTTGGTCTTTTATTTAATCTACAGGCAGACTGGTGTCATCTGTGGCTGCAAAAGAATATCCATACCCTCTCCAAAGATCTAGCCTGAATACAAACTGAGAGAATAATCCTTTCTTTCTCCCATCACAAGCAAAACAAAAGAAAGTATGTGAGGGAAAATGAGTTTTCTTAATCTTATAAGTGGAAAAACCAAGCTCATCCACTGATTCTGACATTTTGTAATTTAGCAGAGTAATTTGCTACAGGGTCTGTATTGACTACGATCCCTCTATTCAAATTATCCAAAACTTTTGCCTGTGTTATTTACTGTTTAACACATTAGGGACTCAAAAGGAAGCTGTTCTCCATGGTCCACATTTGATCTCTTTACAAGCCTTGGTTACACATATAGTCAATCATGCTGAACATAAAAGGGTTACTCATGCTGTCATTGCCTTTCTCACTGTATTTCGAAATTCTCAGCTAAAACAAATAGACTTTAAATACTGTTTTAGAGTTTAATAAAGGGAAAAAAAAAAAACAACAAAACAAAACAACCTACCACCTATTCAAATAGGCTGGCAGATAGTTGGGGAAGCTGAAAAGTACATTTGTGGTGTGGAAAGAATGGGAGAATTGCTGGAAATGCCACCTAAAAACTAGGAAGGCCCAGTAGAAGTTATAGAAGAGTGCTTGATGCTGGGTATTGTATCTCAGCATTTATCAATCCCAGTTGCAGACATTATTTTTATTTGGGGATATTTATTTTTTTAACAAGAAAATATCAAAATATTACTTCAATGTAGTGAAGCCATAGAGGCATCTTCTGAGACACGTTATAAACTAATTTAAACCTGTATTCTCAAGCAGTGATGTGTCATTTTAATGAACTTCGGAAGCAGTTTGAGAACCTTCTACCCAAAGATAAAACTCAAAATGTGAGTTTTGTTGCTCTATGGGATTTTATGGTTTGGTTTTTTTTTTAAATTTAAGTGATAGCTGTTGTCATTTACAACACAGCAACCATAAATGACAGCAGTCTAGAGCTGTCTAGAAGTAGCTGGAGAAATATGATGGAATGGCATGCATATTCTATTGTTACTGTGTCTGTTCAACAGAAGATAAAATGAATGAGGAGCAAAATAATAACACCAAGAACAAGGAGAAACATCTTAGAAACAAAGCATCAGTATTAGGAATGTAAAAATTGCTTACTATAACACTTTCATATCAAAGTAAAAACAGAGGAAAGCAATCGTATGTAATATTCTTCATTGACTTCCTAGCATCTTTATCACAGTTAACCTATGTTGCAAATGGCAGGCTCCAATCATCAGGAGGTATATTAAAACTCTTAAATCCAGGATTAAGGCAAATACTAAATATCTCTTATTATACAATAGATTATTCCAAATCAGCCTTTGGTAGAATTCATATATACTCTTGTAAAATGTCTGATACTATCTGAGGGGTGGGAGGAACTCTCAAACTAAAAATATACTGGCTTGATCAACATAGACGTCTTGTAGAGCTATTGCAGTGCCTGAAGAAAGCTGCATTTTCAAACACAAAATCATTTTTGGTGGAAAATATGTGCAACAATTGCATCTCCTTGTTAGACAATATACAAATACTGCAGCTCATTTTGTTTATATGATGTATTGGCTTTTCTAAAAATATGAACACTGTAATGTTATAAACCAGAACTTTAAAAGACTTTAGTGTTTTATTTGTTTTCCTATATGCATATAATATCCTGGAGAACCATCAGGAAGATCCCATCAGCTTTCTCAAGATTGTTGAAAAGGATTTAGAAACACATAACCTGATTCTTCAGATAAATTTATTTATTTGGGTGGAGGCTCCTAATTTCTTTTTGTTTTTTTATGAATGAACTGGAAATTTTACTAACGTTTGGTCCTATTAATTGTCAGGGGAAATAAGTAAAAACAAAATATATATGAATTTAGATTTTTTAAAAGCAAATGCATACATTTCAGACTACTGGTGTCCTCTGTTTTTAAAATAATATTGTTAAAGCCTTTGTTTAAAAAGGCAGTATTTATGCAATTTCATTGAAATTGTTGATATTGAATGATAATACGTAGCTGCAAAATATACTAAGCAATATAAAATTGAAACTTTTAAGAGATGTCTCATAAATTCTTTAAAATACTTATATGCTAAGTCTGCATTGAATATTACTGGCATTTAATTAAGTTTATTGAAATTAAAAAAAAAACAATAATCTTTGAATAAAGAAAAGCATTTGCAGGTATTTCAGTCACACCTGTATTTGTAGTGAAAAGCTGAAATAACTAAGGAAGTGTTATTTTTAAGTTTGTTTAGTCTTCAGGAGATGTGAAACATATTTGACTTCTCTAACTATAGGGTTTGTTCAGTGTATTTATTTTTCGTTAATTTTTAACTCGGTCTGTAACATTTTAGCTGGTGAGGGTCCCCCTCCCACCTTGCACACTCTGAGGGCTACAGCTCTGGCACAGTATCCCACTTGTGCTTCTTCCAGTGTGCGGTGGCGCCAGGCTTAGTACAAGTACGTTCAGTCCAACAAGGAAATAAGTCTGAGAAAGAGTCAGCAGGTTATAGACTTCATGGTGGGGTGGACCCCGCTGTGCCTGGTAGTAAGAGCTTTCCTCTATAATTGATGAAAATTTACTTTTGGATAGATTAACTAAAACAGAGTAAAATCAATACTATTTGATAACAACTTCTATAGACGTGGTGCTGGAGTTAAAGCTGAGAGATGGCATTTTAATATAGGGGTTAAATTATTTTATGGGTTTTTTTAATATATAGATAAAAATAATGAGAAAATATCTAATATGATGAGACGTAATTTTATAAAAATAAATTTATAAATTTTAGAAAAATATAAAATTACATATGTCTCATTTTTATTAACAACATCTCTAAAATGGGTTTAATAAATACAAAGTGTTGGCATTCTGTATGTATCCATTTTTGTTAGTTAATTCAGTACTTACTCCATGCATCATGTACTACAATCAACAATTTATAAACAGTGACATGCCAGATTCTACATCAGTAAGGAGCTTAAGTTGCCAAGATATCATTACTACGTATCTTAAGTCTTCAAGATTGAAATCGGTTTCTTATGCGATGTTTTTATAGTGCAACCCATGCATGCGTTTGTTACTAACATATGAAAGTGACTATAGAGTGCATACAAGCAGCACAGAGAGCTGTCAATACTTTTTTGTATATTGCTCTTGCTAACCTGAGATACATAAACTGACACCTTTCAAAAATATTTAGCAGTTGCATGATAAAGTAGAGGAAAACCTCAGATAATTTTCCTGGAAGAAAAATTCATGGACGTCCAGCTTTATATATTTTCCTCTAGTACTATTGCTATAGTTTATTCTGTAGTTTAAGAAAAGAGTTTAAACTGATACCTACTCTGTGAGTTTTGTTCATTTAAATTGCTACAATAACATAATTACCACCAAATAAAAGTTAGGGAAAAAGGAAAACCAAACCATTCTACACTTTTTCTCCCACACTATTTGCACCGCCCAGTGCGCTTCCTCCAATATGCATTGTCATTTTTAGTGAACTAATTTTGATTTGTAGTAAGAGTTCAATAGCCAGTTGAAAAATCAATCCTACAGAGCTTGCATTAGCACATTTTTCAACCTCATCTGTTTTGGACTTCAAACTTTTTACTCATTTGTCCTTTGAAATTCCTTTTCACAGGCTGTTCATCTAGTGTATTTCCCCATTTACTTACAGATATTAGACAATGATTGAAAAGATGGAAAACAAACTAAGCCAAACCAAAAGATCCCCAAATGAATTAGACCAGTACCCAAATGCATGTTATAATACAGTTGCAGTGGCTTGGGCTGGACTGGCCAATGAGATAAAATATAGATATGTGTTTTGGAAGAATATAATATAATGTGTATTTGCTTTTCGAACTGGCTCAACAGGAAAGTGCTGGGCTTTCCCCTTCAAAATCAATTCCTCTCTTTTGAAATACATGACTCAACATTGCTGTTATCTCAGTTCTTCCTGTTCTAATTTCACCAGTGACCATGTAAGTGTGGGTTTTATTGCACACTGGAAAGCATGTCATAGCTTCACGTCCTCCTCTCCTGCAGGTTACAAGGGAAGGATGACAAGATTTTAGCCCCTGTAATCACTTTAGACTTTTAACCAGAGGAGGCCATGGAGGCTGTTAAGAAACCTGCAGCTCTCTGAAATTAATGAAAAATACAGCTGTGCAATGAGTAGAGTTTTATTTCTGTGTTTAGTAGATTAGAAAAGAACCTCCTGGTAACAAAGAGAATTTCACAACAACTTCCCCGTGGATATCGGCGAAACCGTACCCATAAATGCTGAAAAGCTCTGCTCCAGCAGAGTAGCGTGCATGAACAGCTCCTAGACAACAGGAGGGACCAATCTTGATATTCAGAACGTTGGATGGATCAGACTCTTATAAGGTTTAACTTCTGTTTTCAAAATCTCCTGTGGTTGCTTGTATACAGAAAATTACATAATTTTTACATTGATTTGCTTAAAAAACAGTTTATGCATATAGCAATCATTGTACCTGGATATGATAATAATAGCAACAATTAAAACCTTTTGTCTGTCATCTCTATGGTAGAGTATTACATTGCCCTCGATGGCCTGAAGTTATGTGTATGTGTATGTTTATGTGCCTCTGTGTGTGTATATAGCTATATAAAGCTGCTATAAGGGTTTGACAACCTCCAGGAAAATGCACTGATTTGTTCATGTTAAAATAATTCTTGAATTTAAACTTTTTCACTCATAGTGCTTTGGAGTAGGGACTTTAAATAAGGCAGATTGATTATTCTGCTGTCAGGTATATGCCTTTGGCTTTCCCCCACGAAAACTTGAATATTCTGATGAATCCTTAGAATCCTTCTTAGAGTTTTGCAGCAAAACGCTTCATAGCTTCTCTGTGTACCTGGCATGCGTCAATGCTGACTCGCAAGGTAATACGATATTTGCTAGAACAAAAGAATCAGATAGTAGGAGGAGGTGGGACAAAGGCGTAGGCCTTTGGGGGGACAAAGGGACAAAGAGTAGGTGCAGCAAGGGTAATTAACAGGACAGATGCGAATAAGGAAATAGTCCTCAACCATGCATGTAAGACTATATTGTAAGTAAAATTTGGGTGCACTAAAATGTTGGCGATCTCAATTCTGTAATTTTTAGCCTTTGAGATGTTTGATTTTGCAGCCATACACCTCTATAGGCTTTGTAGCAAAAGGCAATAGGACAGCCTAGCCACAAGTCTTACTTTTCCGTAATACATTTCCTCCACCATTTGAATTTTTCACTTTTACCCTTGTGCTGATGGGAGGATAAAATCTGCAGTTATATATCACTTCCCTCTACCCAAAATGGCTGCGGAGACAAATTCTTCCTCTGTCTTTTTGCCAGTAACAGTACTTCTTCCAAGAGCAAGGCAGGAGGAGAAGGCAGACTTAATTTTTCAGAATGACTGATCCAATTAAACTGATCAATATCTCCGTCTTTACTGAAGAAAATCAACTTTTTATTATATAGGATTGAAAGAACTAAAATATGGTTTTTTGTCTGTATTAAGGGACCTCTTAACTTCCAGCCTGTGATCTTATGAATCAGCTACCCAGTGTAATTCATTTCTTTGTTGGTAGTGTACAAGTTACCTCCATGGAAGAATAGTTTGAAAAGAATATATAAAATTTTCATTTCTTGAAATGAAATTTAGCACCTGGGAATAAAGTTCCACATTTCAGACTATATGAAAAATAAATTATTCAAATGCTTACAGGGGCAGTGGTCTTATTTGATCTAATTTAACTTTCTTTCACTGAAATCTTGCCTTCCCTAATAGCCATCAAACATTGATGTTCAGCCAATATTTCGACATTAATTACTCTGAGTTTGCTTTCCTTTCCATGTTTTGTGTTTACAGGATAAAAGCCTTCAATGAGGATTTGATCATATTTCTTTGAATATTTACACACAGAGGAGAATGAAAAAAGCTTAATTGAAATTATATAGTTGGTTAGCTTACCAACAGCAATAAGCAACAAACCTATAGAATAAGTATTGAAATAATCATTTAAATAACACTTTCTGCTAAAAATAAATATGTATTTAAACGGATCCTACTACTCAGGGAATGACAAAAGGTGAAGGTTTCAATAACGTGAAGCTAGATTCTTGGGATTTGGAACTGACAAAGCTCAAAAGATGTAAAATCTGATTGGTGTGTGTTCTAGAGCTTTAGAATTGGTCTTCCAGAAAATACAAATTCATAATTAAATAGATTATATTTTCTTTATCCTTCATTCTCAAAATTGAATCTGTTTTCTAAATTGACATCAGCAATGAATTTACCTCATGACATATTTATTGAGACCTTGAATATCTTTGTTTTCATTCATAGAGTTTATGAGGAATTTCCTGTCAGATGCAGATGGAAAAATGCTTTTCCCCAGGTCTTTAATTCACTTAAGAAATCAATTAAGGGAAGGAAATTATAAATTTTGCTTCTTTCTTACTTCTTTTTATATTCTTTTTATTTAATTTGAAAGTGTCTGTGCTAAGTTGCCATTCTTTTCCAATACTTTCACTTATAGCTCTTTGAAAATGAGAAATACACTTGCACAAAATGTTTTTGCTTGATATTTCTAAAAGTTAAAAATGCAGACTGATTTTTGAGCAGGCATTTCATAAGACACTGCTGTGTTGTTTGCATGTATACAATCTCTTAAAAATTTCTCCTTATCATTAATTTTTAGCTTTCTGACGTTTAATAGAACCTACAGAGAAGCAAATGTAAGAAGACGGTGGATTAATTATTTATGAACGTTTCGAGGAACAAAACAGAAAGAGAGTTTCCATGCTCTTTGAGTTGCATAGAACACTCTATAATTGCATTTTACCTCTCTATTACATTGGAAAGCCAAACAATAGTCTTCTATTGATAATCTGTTGAAATTATAGCCTGCTTCTCTGCACTCAGCCCCTCTTATATGAAGTTTTCATTTGTTTCTTTAAAGCTTCAAAAGTTGCAGAGCTGTTCATGCCAGTGATTTAATGTCAGCACAGAAGTAACATTCTATATTAGAAAAAAATATTTAGTAATCCAATAATCCAAGTCCGTTTTTTTTCATTGTGAATGACAACGTAGTAATGCCTACAGCATCACCCACGTTGCTTCTTACGGGTATAGATAAATTCAAAATATGAGGACATTTTTATGCTGATTATTTCAAATATCAACAGTTTATATATATTATTATCTACTTATCTGCAAAGAAAGTTTTCTTAACATTATCTTCTTTTGTATTTTGTATCTGAACTAAATACCCACCCCGGTAAGTACAGGCATTTCGACATCATTCTATAAGCGATCCAAAAGGAAAAATGTGACGATTTCATGAACAAGATAAGTCCTTTCTATTTCACTTTATTATTTAGAAGTGATTAGGTTATTAGTGAAGCAAGTATTTGGTTAAATCACTAACATTTTTTCAAGCAACAAACAATTAGATTCCAAATACGATTTTTTTTTTTTTTTAAGCTTCTTATTGATGGCAATAACCTATTTTTTCAATGGGATTGAATTAATTCAGTGATTATTATATGAAGTAGAGATAATCAGTGTTTTATTCTGAAAGCTAACCTGAAGTACTGCATGATTGTGTTCAATATAAGATTCAAAAAAAGGTGGAGTATCACCATAATTGTTCTTAAAATGAGTCGTTGATCTTTCCAGAAATTGTTATGTCACGACACACAAACACCGTTTGTAGAATGATTAATAGACATTCTAGCTTGGTAATTAAATAACCAAGTGCTTTACTGCTGATACTAAATATTATAATCATTAAATGTAATTTTATGGAAAAGTTTTTTAAAGGTCCACACTGGTTGCAAACCAGTTATAAAAGAAAGACACTTTTACAAATCATTTCAAATTTTAACTTTTCTGAATGCATCAAAGTGAATGACCTTATACATTGTAAATTTGTATCACGGCCTAGAATAGCTAATTGTCTTCAGTAAGAGGTTTTAAAACATTTTTTGTTGTTGGCTGTGTATTTTCCAGTTCTTAAAGATTCTTCAACAGATAATTTATCATGACAGTTTCTGTGTCAGTAGCTCTTTTATTTATTCCTGAGAGCTTTAATTAAATCTTTTAGATGTGCATATCACTTCTCAGCACATATTTCGTTCGTATTTTATTCTGGAGACCAGAAGAGTCACTTTCTTCTAGTTTTCAGATAGCCATGTGAAGCATTTTTATGAGATAGCTTCTTTTAACAGTATTTCCAAAAAGTTAAAGCTTACATTGCATACACTTTTTTAGGGTAACCTGTTTGTCATCCATCAGCTCCATACTTGAAAGCCTCCTGCTGTGATTTGCATTTACTGTCACTTGCAAAAAAATATTAGTGTATGTTACTTATTTTTCTTGAAAGAAGCTTCTGAGATGCTTTTAAATAATTGATTTTGTCTGCTTGCCCACACTGGGGGAATGTTTAAAGGTATATATAGCAGCCAACAGAAAACATCGACAATTTTTGAAGCATCATCACAGATCTGTAGTGACCATCATTACCAATTAAAATTATATGACAAGTCTCACATAATACAAACTGAGAAAATTCACCAGGGTGTGGTATCACCTCACCACAGCAGTAGCTGTAGCAAAGTTACTTTTCAGTACAATCACTGGCCTAAGTATGAGGAAAACAGATGATCAATGTTTAGATTTTGAAGAAGTACAAATTTTCAAAATTTAAGCCAAGCTGTTTACTTGACACACACAAATGAGTTTTTGATGACATGTTATTCCATTTAAGAAGCCAATTAGTAAATATAAATGTATATTCTTTATTGCAGTTTTAAATAGACAAAACACAAAAAAAAATTTTGTGTTTGAAAGCTAAATGAAAAATTAATACTTCTACCCAGAACTGACCTACCAGAAAGCTTGTAACTTGTTGCAAAGTTCATGAATTCAGAATAATTAAGAAATTAATTGATACAGTTGCAACAAAGAGGCATAATAGAAAAGTGAGGATGTGCAAAGTAGCATCAAAGAGGTGCACTACTTAAAAATTGATGGATGACAAACTGCTGGGATTTATAAGCAACAATGCACTTTGCAGATGGTCCTGGAAAACTTTCATTTGAATGATTAATTATTTTCATAAGTACCTAGAAATCTACTTCTATATTCTAGTGTCATGGCCCCTTTTAAGGAGGAAGCTTGCAGTTAAATCTGGTTCCACAAGGTATGAAAAATGAAATATCTTCTGATGGAATGATGAGAAAGTGTAGAGCTAAAGCGGCAATATTGCAAAATTTGTGCCAGATGAGCTATGTTGTGTGAAACTGGAGCATATATAGCAAAGTTGCAAGACAGTTGTAATGCTTTTACTTTTACACATTTTGCAGCTTTGTTGGAGTCCAGTACTATTCTAATGGATTTTAAGTCTTAAATGAGAAATGTTATTTTGACATTTTGTTAGGCCAGGTGTAATCTCAAAAAGGAAATAAAATATATTATAATTATCTGAATTACTTAAAATCATCACATTTACATGAAAATTAACATTAATTGCAGTGAAATATAATGGTGAAGATAGCCTGATGCCTCCCAAAGGAAAAACTGTAACTTTATCTCATCCTGTAAGTCATAATACATGCAAAATATCACTGGGTTTTACTGGACAGAGAGAAGTCACAATCTAAAACAAAAAAGACTGAATTTTATGGTCTCTTTTCCTGCACTTTGCGACACTGGTACTGATTTCATGTTGAATAGAAGCCCATGCTTATAAGTCTGAAAGGTTCTTGTCAGTAAGGCTATGTGTCTTAAATATAGTTGGAGAAAAAAAACAGCTGAAGCAAAAAGTCCTCCAAGTCCTAGCAGAGTGCATTTCACATTTGTAATTCTTCTGATGCAACCATAAGTATGTGTCTTAAAATAAAAATCTTAATTTCAAACGTTGTTATGCATGCTCATTAATGTTTAATGAATATAACAGAATAATACCACACAAAGTTCCATCTAAACTGGTATCCTGTTTCTGGTGGTGGGCAAAAGTGGATTTGTGTCAGACTTTAAAAGCAAAGCAGACAGGTAGACATACATCCCAGGAGTACAGTGCCAGATTCCAGGAAAATCAAGGTCAAGGACTCCTTAGTCAGAGATGGTATCTTTTAAGCCTTATATTGAGTTCTCTTCTATTAAATTGTTCAATAACTTTCTGGAGCCCTGTGAAGCTTTCGTAACAGCCTACTACAAGAGGTCTCAAGACTTAATTGTGTTCTGTTAAAAGTTATTCTTTCTTGCATCAAATCTGCCTTTGCTGGTTTCATCTTATGATGGTTTTTAGATGGTTTCATCTTATCTTAAACCTTCAGATTATTTAGAATCTACTTGTTTCTAACTAATAACAAGTTAGCTATTTTCTTCTTTTTTGAATATTGACAGTCTGATGATCCCTTCTCACTGAATTAATTTCACTGTCACTTCACTGACCTGTAACTATCATCTTTATAGGCATATTTTTATATATGCAATTATATATGTATATATAGGAAATTTTACAGTGGAAGATAATAAACAAAGAAGTTAGAAGGCAAGATACAAAGGAGCTGAGAAAATAATCTTTGCTTTTTAATTTCTTAGTTTATTTTTACAGTACAGGTATATCTAGTAATTCAGAAAAAATTGAAATATTCTCTTCCTGCTCAAAAATGCTTGACATCTTTCAAGATCAGTGTTTTAACTAAAAGTTATGTAAAAGTGCACACAAGTTGTTTGGATTTTTATGTTTTTGTTTTTGAAAGACAAATTAGAAGCAGGCAAGGAATAAATCTTTTCCATATCACTGTGAGCAACTACGATTCATCTCCTTCCTTTAGAGATCCTGAATGATGATGTGTGAAATTGTTTCTTGAGCCTATTTCAAACTCCAGATACTCAGTTTTTCTTCTACCTTTCTATACAGAGCAATATTAATGTATTTTTTCTGTATCCATTATGATGTGCCTTACACAGACATATACATTTATCTACAAAAAATGAACAGAAGCAAGGAGGATATTCATGGGCCTGCCAGTATTTGTGCTGCTTATAACCTTGTGCTTCTTTACTATTACCTGTAAAGTATTTGTCAAAGTTACTTTTTCATTATCGTTTTCCTGCTTCAGCTGAGATATGTTCCAAAATTTAGAAAATGAGTAGAAAAGAGAAGACATAGCATTCAAGGATTCTCATAGTTCTTAGAACATGGTTCTAAGAAGTCGTTTCGGGGGAGGATGTTTTGGGCATATATTCTTCACACACTTGAAATATTTTAAGCCAAACAGCATCTTGAACCTGGAGACTGTAAATGTATTCCTCTTGGAGGGACTTTCAGTGCTTCATTCTGAAGATGACACTGCCACTAAGGAATTTCTTTCCTTTCCCAGTACAGTGGCAATTGGCATAAAAATTCTCAAGTGATAGTTGTGTCACGCTGAAAGACTATAAAGTAAAAGTTGAGCTAAGATAATTCATATTATTTGTATATTGTTTCCAAATTTCTAGGCTATAAGGAGGAAAGACTTAAGAAAACTTACAAATTCTTACTAAAACTGAAAAAATTCTTCCCCAGAAGTGATTTATGTATGCTCTGAATTTGTGTTAGTTTTGTGAAAATAACTCAATGAATGTTAAAGATACACCAGTGTGGAGCTGTCACTGGTGCTTTTTTCACAATTTTCAGGGGGAAAAATTTATTTCTCAAGTCAGGTTTAGGAATAATTAAATGCTATGTCTTCTTATTCAGAAGTAAACTAACTCATACACATACATGTATTTGTAACAAACAGCTGTCTATATTTTCATATATCATTATATTACGCTCAATTTTCTATCTAATATAACTAGAAAGAGATGAGCTATTTACTTTACCAAAATGACATGATCATCCATTACTAGGATCTGACAGTGAAAATTTCTAGTACTCTTCTTGCATCAGTTTATGAAGTTAATGGGATTATACTGGCACAAAAATGATCAAACATGGCACCTACAACAAAACATATGAACAGAGTTCAGAATCATATGATGAAAAAAATAGCTCTTTTGGCTTCATTTTTTGTGTTTCTTAAATTTAGCAAAATAATGTATGTGCCTCTGACTTCTACATATTCTATGGTGGTGTTATTTGCTTTCTAACGACCGTGTGGATTCTATATCTTCTATAAAATCCTGTAAGAGTTGCTAAAAGGAACATCTACCATGCAGTCAATTTTCTCAACCTGCATTTGTTATTTCTAATCCCGGTAGAACGATGCTCAGTGAAAATCACCTGCTGTGATTCATAATTTTCAGGAAATAAAGAGAATACATTGAATCAGTTATGCCTGGTTTAACAACATAACAGAAAGCTGGATTCTGCTTCTGGTCACAGAAGAGCTTCATCACATGTCAGTCCAATATTCTATTAATTTTTTATGCCATAAATAGAAAGATAAACATCTTTTTTTTTTTTTATTGCAACAATATTTTTGAAAAGTAGAGGGTTTTAGGCATCTAAAGAATAGTGTGACAGATTCGATCTTTGGAAGTAGGAAAAGATTTAGAGATATGAAAAACCAAGGACCTCCAAAGTGACAGCCAGAAAGAGGATCTCAACAGTAATAAAATTAATCTATCTAGACAAAAAAGATAAAATAAAAGATTTCTGTATTGATACTGAAAGCAAGAATGTTCAAGATATAAGATATTTTCTTTCCCTGAAAGTTTTAAATAAAATTGCAGAGGATTTAAAATTAACCTCAATTACAGATAATTTGAGCTGCTAATATTCCATCTTAATATTTACATGGCTTTTTTTTTTTTCACTTTTGAACATAAATACACAATAAAACCGCAGCTGCATATGCTCCAGCTTCTGAATGGGTCAAATGGATGGAAGGATAGGTCGCTTTTCAAGGAAAGAGTCTTGGACTCTTTCACTTGAAGAGAGCTGAGAGGGGTTTGAATGAGATTTACAGAATCGTGAGGCCAGTGGCTAAACTGAGCATGGCATTGTTGTTGACCAAATGTGAGAACCACTGTGGCACTGAAGCCAGGAGGAGAGCATGAATAACAGAGGCAGCAAATAGGCGCAGCAGTTTGCAGAGCCTTTTGCGTAGAAAGGGACGGAAGGTGAATATGGGAATTCGCAGACCTGGCATCCTCACCTCAGTCCCTGGTAAGGTAATAGAACAGCTAATCCTGGGAACCATTTCTGAGCATACTGAGGACAAGAAGATGTTTGTAAGCAGTCAGCATGGATTTATAAAGGAGAAATTATGCCTGATCAACCTGATAGCCTTCTACAATGAAATGTTTAGCTTTATGGATGATGGGAGAGCAATGAACGTTGTTTACCTTGACATTCGCAATACTTTCAACGCTGTCTCTCATAACATGCTCATATGCAGAATAGACTAAATAAATGAATAGTGAGGTGGACTGAAAATTAGATGAACTGCCGGGCTAAAAGATTTGTGGTTAGTGAAATGAAGTCCAGCTGCAGAGCAGTCACTAGTGGTGTACCCCAGGGGTCAATACTGGAGCTAGTACTACTTAACTTCATTAATAATCTGGATTATGGGACAGAATGCTCCCTCAGCAAATTAACAGTTGATACAAAACAAGGAAGAGTCATTAGTAGACTAGGTAGTTGTGCTGTCATTCAGAGGGACCTCAAGAAGATGGAGAAATGCACAGACAGTAATCTCACAAAGTTAAAACGGAAATGCCAAATCCCACACTCAGGTAGGAACAATCCCTTGTACAAGGGCAGATTAGGGGCTGACTGGCTGAAAAGTAGTTTCACAGAAAGGGAGCTGGCGTCCTGTTGGACAACAAGCTGGCCATGTGTGAGCAATGCACTCTCAAGGCAATGAAGGCCACCAACATTAAGATGGGCACAACCAGTAGATTGAGGGAGGTGATCCTTTCGCTCTGTCCAGCACCAGTGAGACCACATCAGGATTGCTGGGTTCAGTTCTGGGCCCCCAGGGTAAGAAAGACACGGATGTACTGGAGGGAGTCTACAAAGGGTCATGAGTCATCATTAACAGATTACTCAGGCAGAGTGTATTGGCTGGTTCCAAAAGGGATTATCTGAATTGCTGGGCAAGAGGTCAATAAGAACATCCTGAAAGTACTGAGAAGGAATGTATCCTCAAACATTCCTGGTACAATGGTTTTGAATGCTGGAGGTGTACCAGAAAAATAGACAGTAGAAACACAGCCAGCTTATGTCCTGTCACTGTCACAATCACAGACTCTAAAATTAGACTTTTGAAAGGAGTTTGTAGATAATAGGTCAACTTGTCCTGAACTGTATTGAGAATTGGGTACATTATGAATGTAACTGAGATCAGGCATCTCTTCTTACCAAAAACGTATATTTTCCAATATGAAACCAAAACTATGAATGTTATTTGGCAAATAGCATTTTGTTATTCTAACACATTAGTAAATAATTAAAACATTGTTACAAAAAATCGACAACGAAAAAGAAAAGGAAGTGCTCTATATCTTATCTAATTGTGGTTTAAGTCTTGTCTTTATCTGCTCTTTGTCTGCTTTTGTCTTTGTCTGCTTTACTGCCATTTAGGGATCAGTGCTTTCCCCCTGCTGTTTGCATACTTCAGATAATTTTACTGGTCCTGAGAGCACTTGTACTATTTTATCAGACATGGTAGGTCCTAAGATAATGAAACCTTCACATCACCAGATTACCATCACCATTTGTTGCTTTTCACTTCAGCTCCCAGATGATTTCAGCAACCTTACAAACCACAGAGCTAGAGATTAGTGCTTTGTGATATTTGAAAGCCGAGGTTCAAACTTCCAGTTAGATAATTTTCTAGCTGCATGCTATCTTTAACAGCTTATGAGATAGTAGCTACTATCATGTCAGAATTTGAAGCTGGGAGGAAGGGGGCAGAGTAAGTAATTATAATGTGCACATTCACATTCTGTCTCCCAGCCTTACAAGTTTAAAAGAAATGCTTTTACTGTTGTGAAGCTCACAATCACAGCACAGCAGTGCTGTATGGTATTTGTTTCTACTTCAGCCAGTTCAAGACATATCAGACTTTAATACTGTCAAAGAAGAACACTGTTTTGGGCAATGGTCCAAGGCAGGACATGGTGTACAGCAGAACTCTCCAGTGCTTCCCAGAACTCTCATATAATTTTTGTTCAATGATTATAACTAGGAGGCATAATACTGAATGATACTGCAGTATAGTAAGTAGTTTTTTTGGGAAATAAATAGTTTATTTTATTGAGTGTACATGTTTTTTTCCTATTTTGAAGAGAACTTCATTTTCAGTTTAAATATTAGTGTAGTGTAGTGTTTCAGTGTGAAAAAAACATTACATAACAAAGAACCTACCTGACGTGATTCTGAAGATAGCCCATTTAGTTTCAAAACAAATTTGGATGGAGAGTAGGAAGTGGATAAGGGGGAGGTGGGGGGAGGAAAGTTAATGTCTGCTACAGAGGTGAATACCTTTCATACCTGCAAGAAGTAAGAGGAAAGTAATGAAGATACATGTTGAGCAACTGTTAAAAGTTAAGAATTCTGAAAGGGTAAATGGAACTAAATTGAAGCTGGCAACCATGTAATTACTGGGAAGGGAAACGATCATGCGTTTTATTGGCCTGGAGATTATGTAGGTGAAAATATTACTGTAGAAAGTGAATCTTAATGTATAAAAAGGAATGAGGAAAAAGCTTGTGCCGAGTGTACTTTCTTATCCTTTTTTCAGCTATTAAAAAAATGCCCACAAAAAAGCCTTCCATGCAAAGCACACTTCATAAAACAGAAAGGAATGTATATATTATGGATACCTTCTTCTCTGTATGACTAGAAAAACTGTTTCTGTGTTCAGAAATCAGAAGACATTTTGTAAAGAAATATTAAAGCACATTACACAAATAGGTCTTATACTATCTACTTACAAGTCTTAAAATAGTCACTTAGAGTATCTACTTTCCCAGGTATACTTCGGATTGTTTTCTTTAACAATAAGTCAGTCATTTAGCTAAAAGTTCACGGGTTGCTGGTTTTTTTCTCTAACCTGACCATATGAAAAAAAAAAAACCAAACCAAAACCATATTGATTGTATTGTGTTGGTCATTATTCAATACTTCTGACATCTCTTTTTCAATTTTTACTTTTAAATGTATTTAAACTTTGAGTGCTTGCAATACAAATGTCAAACACAACAATTTGCAGAGAATAATGGCAAAACCAATTTGTATTTAGTCCTAATGTATGCTTAGCAATAGCAAAAGAGCTGAAGTATGCTTTGTATTCAAATATAAGGACATTTTCTGTTCTTTTATTGTAATATGCAAGGAATTACATATTATTGGCACAATTACATGAGACTGATAAATAGTGATGGACATAGAAAAACAAAGCATTTTCAAGCAAGTCATGAAAAGTGTACTTTTTTCTGAATTCTTTCACAGTAAAAGCTGATGATACGGTTATTCTGGTTCATTCCAGTAGGTTCAGAGTATTCTAAAAACCGAAGCTAGAAAAGCCAGAAAGTTACTGTCAGTTCCCTAAAAGTTGAAATTATTTATTTCTTGCATTCATTTTGTTGGGGTGAGCGGGTAGATTTTTTTTCTTCTATCATGTAGTTGAAAGGAAGCATTTTCTTCATAAAAGTGATTTTATTTGGGCATGCCATAACCTGGTATGATCAGATTCTAAAATATCAGAATTGAAGAAAGATGCTATTATGCAAAGTCAACGGAGCAAAAATATGTGATTATCTCAGAATCAAGGAAAAACAATTTAAGAAAAAACCGGACTTGTAAAGGTCATCTTAATTCTTATTATGTGCCAGAACGGTGAAATTGTTATGTTATAAATGGGAATGACTTTGCTTTTGGAAAATCTCACTGTTAACAAAACCTGAATTTATGAATGGGTGTTTGAAGGAGTCCTTCTCTGTTAGGTACCCACTGTGTAATGTTCATCCTCTGCCATTCTTAAAATGCTTCAAGTGGGTGACACGCTTAACCTATTTGATCTCCAGAAATAGTAATTTCAGGTTCTGATCCATATGACTACAGTGATCCAGTCGCAAAGTGATGTTTCTAGTTTGCAGTAGCAAAAGTTTGATCAAAATTGTCATTTTTGTCATAGTCCACCCTAGGGAAAATATTGAATGTAATGGTTTAGTAAATTTCAGGGGTAGCTATTGTAAAACACTGTACCCAGAAATGTACTAGGGAAATTCATTCTGAGACAAATTTTGAAGCTAGAAGGGAATATAATTATATGACAAAACACAAACCTTTTCTTATAAGGAAAATCAAAAAGTGTAATTTTGCATGAGTTCCAAGGAAGTAAAATTAATTGAATGAGAAATACAGAAAAACATTACATGAGGTCTTGTGGCGCTCAAGGAACCACAACAATTAAAGAAAAAGTTATACTGTTTGAGAGCTCATATAGTATTTTTAGAGATTGGAATCGCATAGTGGATGAGTTTACATGGGGTCTAAGCAAATTCTGCCTTGTAAAGATCTGAAACCTAATTCAACATCCATATGTTCACTCATGGTCTGTAACAGTCCCCTAATGCTAAATGGAAAATGAGTTTTAATGAAATCTGAAGCTGACATAAATCTGTATTACTATCTTTTGGGCAAGAACCTGTAATTCCACTCAGAATATTAATTATTTTAGGCATTAATAAATATCTAAAATTGAGGTATAGTTTATACCGGTGAAGATATTAACTCAAGCTTGTAATGGTTTCCTTTCTTCATTCTGATTTGGTTTCATACCAGAGATCCCTTCTTTCTCCACCCACACTCGGAAATCAACTATGTATGTTTTTTTCAAATAGTACTGCATAGCGCCACTGTCATGGGTAAGACAGTAAATGGCAGATCCTAGTGGATCTGGACTGATGTTTATTATTTATTATTAAATGAACTCTCACCCTTTATCTTTTAAAATTAGGTATTCAGGATATTGGCTTTTTGGTCTAATCAGATATTTGATCTAAACATTTCTGATGCAAGCATTTGAGAAGTTGGTGGCATTTTTTTTATTTTCACTCTAATTTTCTTTTCTATATCAAATTCATGAAATAGTGTCTGAATCTTTTAGAAAGACATATAAGATAATTAACAATATTCCTTTGCGAAGGGAACTTTTTTTTAAATTTCCATAAGGAGTCCTGAAATCAAATAGGAACCTTGGTAGTATTGAGTTAGTGTGGGAAAGTTCCCCTCTTCTAGGAGGCATGTGGAATCTGTAAATACAAAAGAGAGAGACAATGTGTCTTATAAATAATTTTCATCTTGTTTTGGGGAATCCTGAGATTCCTTAATCTTCTTTAGATTTTTGAGAATAAATATCCATATCCATATCTTGGTTTCCCCCTCTTATCCACATGTACAGGTTTACAGTACATAAACACCTTCTATTTCATTTTGTATTTTCTTTAACACTGCTACGTTAGTCCCTTACTGTTTTGCCTCTAATCTGTGCTCCTGAGAGATACCCACATCTGTCCTTGGGAAGTCTCCATTGATTAAAACCATCAACAACCTTGTAATGTCTCTCTGTAGCATCATTACAGCAAATTGTGTGAGGATTTAAATAAGATGACAACAATAATTTAAGTGTCATGTGTAGCTACGTTAAAATAATTCTATCTAGGTCTTCCATTTAATTAAGGTTTGCAAAAAAATCCTTCCTTATGTTAATACTTACTGTGCACTTGCACTAAAAAAAGATTAATTCTAAGCAGCAATGAAGAGTTTGAAAATATTCTACAGAGAAATGCGCACACACAAACTATATTAATTGAGCTCTAAATTAGTGATGCTAAACAATGAAAGCAAGGAAATGCACAGTGAAGCAGGAAATGTACCATATGTTATTGTATACCTGGGCACAATGGGGACACTATCTTAATGGCTTTCTTAATGTTCCTGTTGTACCAGATATTGGTGGACATATGGTATGCTTCCTTTTTATATGCCTGTACATTTTCATGATTTTTTTAGCTGACTTTGATAGCATTTTCTATTTGTCTGCTGTTAGGAAAAGGGCTTTAAAATGTTTTGCTTATTTATCTGCAGTTCAAACCCCACGCATTTTATTTTGCTTATTCATTTGTACCTCAATTTTTTCTTATTTATTTTTCTTTCTAGAGCAGTTGCGTATTACCTTTATTACTGGGCTTTCCGCAGTTTTAGTGCCTGTCTGGCAATAACTTGGAACACAGTTGTGTAGTCCTTCCACGTACAGAGGGGTTTTGACTCTCTCTCAGTGCTGGCCACACAGACAGCTAAAGCAACACCAGCAGTTGCAGAGCTGACCGGGCTTGGCACGACCAGGATGGGCACTCGTGCAATTGGCTGCTTCCCTGCCTGCCCCGAGGAACCTTGGTACGCTCCAGTTGGAAGCAGACATGTTTCCCATTTCACCCAGCTCCTAGTGCCCTTCCATCACATGGCTAAGGGACACAACAGAACAACTTCTTGCCCCATCCCTTCCTGGATGCCAGGCGTTGTCAAGGATGGCTGGTGCAGACTAGCAATGGGAAAGATTTCCCGGACTTTTTTACGGCACAAACTCCATAAATGTTCACATTTACATAAGCTATTCATTACTGCCATCCCATGGAATACACACATTGAAGTCACAAAAGTGCAGAACTACTAAAAGGAATTGCATCTTGTAAACAGAGAAGAGCAAGTGAGCCAAACCCTTTTGATTTACATGTTACATACCCCAGTCATACCTTGGCGAAATTCCCTTCGATAAAGCAGTGATCTCAGGGATTCTTACAGGAGATGTTTGAGGACTGCTGTAAACCAGCATGGAAATGAAAGGCAGTTGTTGTACATTAGCTTGTCAATAGCACTCAGGTTTTGTGATTCATTACAGATTGGAACTAGTCTTTTAGATAAGATTTTCTACATGATAACGATTTTGGGTAAGTGTGTATGCTTTTATGTAAACATTCAGAGCTTACCATTCTATGTATTCATGTACTGTTTTTAGTAGTAGCTCATGTGTAACTGCATTGATTTGATTATGAGACAGAGATCAGAATGAAACTCTCTTACTCTTTTATAGATATTAGGTAGACTAACATGACATCTAGAAACACCAGACTAAGTGTTTCTACAATGTTTAAGTAAGAAATATTTTAAAAACAAGTAACTTGATTTGTCTTGAAAATGTACTATGTGTATTCTCAGGGAACAAGAGGTAACTTAAGCCCATAGCCATCAGTTAATGCTAATATTTTTCATATATATCTAGTTTATTTTCTGTAAATTTAATTTAGAACTCTTTCAGTTGTTAGTTTTAGGGATTTTATTTTTAGTTTATATTAATATATTTTAGATTAGTTAAATGAATGAAAAACGAAAGAACTATAAGTGATATTGCACTAATATATTCACAAGTGTTTTTAATAACAAAGAGTTGTTAATAGAATTTATCTATAATTTTTAATAAGGCAAAGTTATTATTGGAAATCATTAAATTAAAGTAATTAAAAAGGAAAGAGCATTCTTTTTCAAAAAAATTCCAGTGAAATTTGGTTATGACAACTAAGTTTCTGATCAGCCTAGTCTTGTGTATCCAGCAGGGTGAAGAATTTGCCAGCTTATCGAGTCTTACTGGCGTAGGGCTTGACAATCAGTCTGTATCTGGAATGATTAGTGGGCATGTTCATCAGTAGGCAGGCGCATCATGGGGTCTGTGGCACTGTAAGCAGTGACATTGCTATGTTAGCTCAAAGGCTTTTACACTTTGGCAGCTTACTTAACCCAGAGTGATTTTGACATGAGATGCTGGGTTTTTCTAAGAACACAGTTGTTTTCCAAATAGTGGACAGATTAGATTAGATGTGTATGCATAATGGCATGACTGACCCATTGACACTGCCAGGAACTGGATTATAGCTACAAAGAATTAACTGGGGACCACCATGTTCCACAGTTAAGTAAAAAATCTCCAGTTCCTTGACATGTTGTTCAGAACTTGTTCACAAGAATTTTAGGGTCCCAGGGTCAAGACTAGACCAATGGGTTTATGAATTCCCTTTTCTGAAAACCTGTTCCTGTAGAAGAGACAAGAAACACAGGAATTGCACTGTGGTTTGTGCTAGGATTTCAATGAAAGTTCAAAGATGACATGGAGAGAATTGGAGATGTATGCCCCTGAGCTCAATTAACCGTGGATGAGATAAAAAACTAGTCATATACAGAAACAGTTTAGATCTGCCAGGATTTATTCATTCTTACATGCAGTTTTCTTGGGTCAGTTTGTAGTGTACCTACTTTGGGCAGTACTTAAGGTCCTAAATCTTGCTAAATGTGTGTTGTTCTGTGTAGGGCTACTGTGTGTTCACTGTGCTCTAAAATCTGGAGAGTGTAATAGCCTGTTTCGGTGCCCAGCTTGCGTGGATGTTCTTGTTCTGCTGCACATTGTTATTGAGAATGTGATTTATCAACCCCAAATTTATAAAAACTAATGTATTTTTAAGCATGATTATGTTTTAATGATAATCTTGATGATGATTATGCTTTTGTAAATAAACTCTCCCTATTGTTACTCATGTAATATGAAGACATTATACTGCACTAGTGGCTAGAATTCTTTCAAATAAGGGGTTTGAGATATTTTTGATCTTTTTCACTATTCTCCACTTTCTTTTCTTCCAATAAAAAGACTCATAAGTTATACATTAGTAATTTAAATGTATCTCAAATAGCAATAGTACAGCAGTTCAAAACTGTCAATCAATAAATAATGGCTCCTAGTCATCAAAAGTAAAGCAAGCAAGTATAGCCTGCTTCTCGCTGTGAAAGACAATTCCAAGTAATTGCTCTGAAACCCTATACTTTTTTCTTCTTTACTAAGGAATAAGTTGAAAAAGAATCCAATGTGTACTATAAAGTTAACAATACTGAAGGATTTTCTCATCTAAATTCTACTGTCTCCTACTGAAACTTTTTTCTTAGAAGAAATTTGATTTGCAATGGTTTTAAACTTAAACTGGCTTTTCTGCTTAGTGTTGTGGTCACACTTTTTTAAAAATTTAATTTCAGAGCAAAGAGACAGAAGAAGAAGAACTCAGGATTTGGGACCAGACAAAGTTCCTTGTATGTTGCTGGAGATTCTACCAAGACAGTGAGTGAAGAAGTGGGAGATGGTCAAACAGCCCTGCAGCAACAAGACTAACAGTAAAGAGGAAGGACAAAGAACTTACACTCTTCATAAGATTTACAGGAAAATTTGACTGAAGAAACGTATGCCAGACATATATGGGAACACTGTATGCATTGTTTCTATGTATTCCAGATTTTTTGACAAGAAACAAGGAAAATATGCTCATGTCAGTGTGTACAAACTTAGAATTTTTGTTGTCAATTGTCTGCCATTCCTTTCCAATTGTCTTAATTGCTCTCTTCTAAAGCAGAGGGTGGACTTTCATTAATATTTTCCACTGTTTATCTTTGGGAAAAAATACTTTAGAATGCACATGGCATGAGAGAGGTTCACATTTAGTCCTGGGAAAAGCGTGACTGAAATGGAAGTCAATGGTTTGTTTCTTGCTTTGCTCCTGTCTTTTTTTTCATATAGCAATGGGCAAATAACTCCGTTTCTCAGGTTCCCCAGTTCAACCAGGTTTACATGTATATTACACCTTTCCTTCATTAAAAAAAAATCATTATATTTAAAGAAGACAAGTTATTTTATTTAAAATACCTGACTATTATCACTTATACATTTAGATTAAAGGAGTACCCTTTCTCTTTTTGTTTCTTATATGCATGACATAATAGAAATACACAGAAATAATGCATCTCAAATTTATCTTAATGTATATATAACTTTTTTTTATTTGAGTTTATTAATTGTCCATGTAAAAAGTGTAAATATCACATAGGAAATAACGTGAATATATTAAGATAAACTGCAGAAGCACATTTTGAGAATTTTAGAAAATTCATGATTTATAAAACAACAGCCACTGTCAGCCACCAAATCAGAGAATAATTATAATGCGTTGCTGTTTGCCATACACAGTTGTTAATGAGTATATGCAGATTCTGTGAACTTGCTCTAACTGCTCAGCGATGTGTTTGTTTCATGCCTTATATCCCTATAAACTGAAAACTTCTTAGAGAATTTAAATACAACTAGATTGTATTTAAAGCCAAAAATATTTCTCCTGCCACTGATATATTACATTCTCCTTCTAAGCCTGATGCAGAGGTTATGTGATCTCTTGATTTTTCTTGTAATTTACCTAGAAAAATGTAAAAAGAAACAATTATTTTCACAACTGGTATCTGTGCGGTAGAAGTCTTTGTGAAGTCAATGTGTGTATAGTTAAAATTTTCTTAGCTTCAAGTGCAGTCAGGTCAAGTCCATAAATGGAAGCATTAAAGATTATTAATTACACAGGAATCACATTTTTCCCAGGAATTCCCTGAGCTGCAAATGGTCGGAGGTTGGATCAGCCAGCAGGCTCTACCTGTTCTCATGGCCGTGCCTGAGCGCCAGCTTTTGACCGCTGCTGGACATGGGATGCTAAAGTAGAAGGATCTGTGTTTTGGCTCATGTTCTTAACCTTCTTCCGTGTTTACAAATGCTGACCTAATCCCAGCCATTACCTCTCAGCATGCACTAAAGCACACGTGATGAAAGGATGTTACCTTTCTCCGTTGCCAACAGCTGATACACAAGTTCATCAACAAGGTACAGAGAAACTGTGAGATTATTTTTAAAGGGCATTTAAACATTTTAAACTCACAACAATTGACAATAAAATAAGATTCATAATAGTTACTTTTTTTCTTAATCCATACTTCCTCCATTTCTTAGCTTACTGGTTCAAGGTTTTATATTAAACAAAAGAACTCTGGCCTTGTTCCATGCATTGTGAAATGACACACTGACTTTCTCTAGAACTCCATCTGCTTTTCTTACATGAGCGTCTTAATGACACCCCATGTATAACGTAGCTGTATTGAAAATGTCAATGTGCAAAATAGAAATGGAAAGTACATAATTATTGATTTTCTAAGGCGGTAACAGACAAATGTGCTTCTATGATTGCACAGAAGCACTTGAAAATATAGTAATGCTACAAAACAGCTTGCTGATAAAAGCTTGTATCGTTTAGATAAGCTTTAGAGGCAAGACCTTTTTTTTCTCTGACAAGCCATTAGAAATATGGTTCTTTTAGAGATAAAGCCCTAGGGTTTCAGCAATTGGGCAAAATCTTTTTAAGCTCTAGGGTCTCTTTTCAGCCCACAGTAATATCTGTGGCTAAAAATCAAGTCAAATAATTTTATGAGTTAGTGGGGAAAGTAGGGTTCTGTCTTTTCCCCTCTGTATCTTTGTAAGAAAAATAAATAATGTTTAATGGGTGCTGGAGAACATTCCTGTGCTAACAGCTTGGTAGTGTAACATGGATATTGACGACAATCAAACTAGACACTAGGTTCACCTGCTCTACCATATAAATCTTTCGAACGTGTTCACTGTATTATAATACCCAGTAGGTGTCATATACTTGGCCAGTCCAAAGGTCATAGTGGCAATAAAAAGATCATCAGATGATCCTAATTTTATAATTTATGTTTCAGAATATCAATACATCATCTTTTTTTTTTCTCATGAGGAAACTATAGTTTCTTGTTGCGTAGTTAATATTCACATTTATCCCACACGCTTCTTTGTAATCACTTATTGATCATATCTTACTTTCAAGTGCCTTCTTAGTAGTGTTATTTAAGTTTTCTTGCTTGAGTGTGGTAGATCACACAAGATGCTTTCATTTTTCATAATTTCTCCCTATTCCCTGAGTAAGAGAACACTCAGCTACTTCCATTAACTACATAAAATATTTATTTCAGCAACTACATACACAGGGAACTTCAGAGGTCCCTGTGAAGAAATGTACCCATAAATTAGTCACTTGAAAGTAAGCCAAAATAAGATGATACATGATTGCTCTGGCTGCAGTTAAGAATGTCAGAAAATGTTAATTTATGACCTTTTCATCATAATACTAGAATGTCTTCTGATCTTAAATATACATCTATGATATTTGCTATATACAGTATTCCCATCCATTCCTCTTCACATTTTACACATGTGCAGTGAAGACACAGAGTTTAATGCAGAAGAAGTGACTTGCTAAAGGTCACTAAGGATAAATACAGGAAAGTAAGGAAAACTCCTAACTCTAAATCTGGTTGTAAACCATTGAGCTGTTCTTCTTCATCTCTTGAGATGAGTCGTGCCTGAAGAAGTGGATTGTCTCTAGATAAACTTCACAAAATATAGTCTTTTTTGTTTTCCTTTTTAAGATGACAAATAGCATGAATGTTTTATGTGGATCAGTTTTACAAACTGCTTATAAACACAGTAATAGAAAAACCTACAAATAATTTTCACAACTGGCAAGTTCCATTAAACCTTGTTTAATACTATAAATGTGTATATTATTTAATATTGGTACAAATGCAGAAAGATGGGAAAGAATGATTTATGTGGTCTGGTGGTTATGTAATAGTTGATAGGGAAACAGTGGTTAACACTGTGTTTATAACACAGCAGAGCAGAGCAGAGCAGAGCAGAGCAGAGCAGAGCAGAGCAGAATAGAATAGAATAGAATAGAATAGAATAGAATAGAATAGAATAGAATAGAATAGAATAGATTCAGTTGTAAGGGACCTACAATGGTCATCTAGTCCAACTGCCTGAGCAATTCAGGGCTTACCAAAAGTTTAAAGTATGTTATTAAGGGCATTTTCCAAATGCCTCTTAAATACTGAGAGATTTGCTATATACCAGAGACCACCTCTCTAGGAAGCTTGTTCCAGTGTTTGACCACCCTCTCAGTACAGAAATGCTTCCTAATGTCCAGTCTAAATCTCCCCTGGTGCAGCTTTGAACCACTTCCATGCGTCCTATCACTGGATCCCAGGGAGAAGAGATCAGCACCTCCCTCTCCATTTCCCCTCCTAAGGAAGCCGTAGAGAGCAATGAGGTCACGCCTCAGCATCCTTTTCTACAAACTAGACGANTCACGCCTCAGCATCCTTTTCTACAAACTAGACGAAGCCTCAGCTGCTCTTCATAGGACATTCCTTCCAGCCTTTTCAACATCTTTGTTGCCTTACTCCGGATGCATTCAAGGACCTTCACATCCTTCTTAAATTGTGGGACCCAGAACTGCACAGGGTATTCAAGGTAAGGCCACACCAAGGCTGAATACAGCAGAATAATCACCTCTTGAATAACTAGTTATGCTGTGTTTGATGCATCCCGGGATGCAGTTTACCCTCTTGGCTGCCAGGGCACACTGCTGTCTCATATAGAGGCTGCTGCCAACCAGCACCCCTAGATGCCTTTCTGCGGGTTGCTCTCCAGCCATTCCTCTCCTAATTTATACTTGTGCCCAGCATTACTCCATCCTAGGTGCAGAATCTGGCATTTGGACTTGTTAAATCTCATCCCATTAATCATTGCCCAATGCTCCAATCTATCTAGATCCCTCTTCAATGCATCTTGTCCCTCAAGAGAGTCAACAGAACCTCCCAGTTTGGTATCATCAGCAAACTTGCTAATGGTGCATTCAACTGCTGCATCCAGATCATTGATAAATGTATTGAACAGAACTAGCCCTCGAATTGAACCCTGAGGAATACCACTGGTGACCAGTCACCCCAGCAAAATGAAACCCTAATCAGTAGAACCCTCTGAGCTTTGCCTTTCACCCAGTTCTTCACCCAGTGCACCAAGAACCCACTCATCCCACAGTTGGACAACTTGTCCAGAAGGATGGTGTGAAGGACAGTATCATAAGCCTTACTAAAATCCAGAAAAACTAAAGCCATTGTCTTCCCTTCATCCACTAGGGGTTGACCTTATCATAGAAGTATATCAAATTAAACAGGACTTGCCGCTCTGCGAATCCAAGTTGATTGCAAAGTTGACTTCCTCCTTCCTAACTAAAGCACTACTTTTCTGAGAGATGTCTCAATCTTCCTCTACAGTACTTTTGTAAACACTTTTCAAGATACATGCCAAAACCAACATTTGCTTATTCCACTGTTCACTTGATGAACAATAGAATAACTATGAAGACCGTATGACCAGTTCTGAGCTTTGTCTCCAGTAGGGTGGGAGCTATCACAGTTAATTAAACTGGTGACTTTTTCCTACTGAAATCTCTACCCTTTTATTCCCCAAATCCTACTGTCTCCATGACTTCCATGCTTAAATTTTACCCCTGTTGAAGGCTTATCTCAGAGTAACCTATTTTCCTCATTTTAAGGGGAAAAAATCCTCCAATACTAATTAAAAATATGCCAGTAAGCAATTATTTAACAGGAACTATGAAGATTCTTGGATGCCTTTTACCATTACAGACCTTTTTTCACATGACTTCATGAATTTTATTCAATTGAAATCGAAATGATATATTCATATTTTTGTCTAACCTAAATCAAAGTGATCTAATATAAGATCTAATTTCAAGAGATATTCTGAGTATGTTCAACAAATATAACTATGTTAGACTGCAAATGTGATTCAGGTGCCTGCTTTAATCATGAATAGAATATTTTCCAGGCAATGCCATTTCAGGAACCAATTGATCGTAATTAGAAAAGGGACATGAATGACTGCTTATGCCAAGATTGGATGAAATAATTCTTAAAGTTATTAACATTTGAAAGGAAGAAAATGCAGATAAGAAAAGGACAAACAAGACCATGCTACTTATCATTTAAGCTTTGGGTTTTTTCCTTGTAAGAGAGTCTAAAATGAAGAAGTATTAGCATACCATCAATCAGTGAACACATCAGAAGATAAAAGTGGATTTGCTAATCTTATTAACTCAACAAAATGCTATGGTAGACATACAATAGACTCTATTTCTGTTAATAAATGAATGCTTTCCTTCCAGTCAGATAATCAATAAAAAAACAAATGGATTCAACAGCCTATGTTTTACATAGCTTCCCATTACACATTGCACTATTTTATTGGTACCTACAAACAGAATATAAGAGGCACAGCTTTGTGAGTTTTGAAATGGCAGCATACTTCTGAAGGCCACTGTAGTTGTTCCCTAATGTCCTGTTGGCTTTGATTAGAGCCCAATAAAATCACCTAAGTCTCTCTCTCTCTCTCTCTCAAAAAAAAAAAGTAATTAGTGCCATGGTAATTCTCTAAGAAAACAAATCAGAATAAAGAAGAATCTCAAACTTCTAGTTGTCTGCCCTTAGAAGAAAAAACAAAGAAACACAGTATCTATAATGTATTTTGATGTATCTTAGACATGTATTTTGAAACATCCACCTTTAAAAACAACAAAAAATTAATCCCAAAAGTTTTTTCATATCACTGTAAATTTATATGATTAATCACGTATTTTGTTATTTTCTTGCTGTAAGCTAATTCTGCACCTTATTTTGCTCTTATTAGGTATAGTTAGATAGATTGTTAAAAATCATATTGAGTGGAATAGGAAGTTTAAATGCCTTTACCACATTTAGTGCAAAAAATTGTTTTCCAACTTAAATTCCTTATGAAAGCTTACGTGTAATTAGGTATAAATAATCATTGACCAGATTCTCTTTTTGCAGTGTTGTGGTGGGTTAGCTATGGCTGGCTGCCAGGTGCCTACCAAGCCGCTCTCACTCCCCCTCCTCTACGGGAGTGGGGAAGAAAATAAGATGAAAGTGCTCGAGGATGAAGATAAGGACAGGGTGATTGCTTACCAGTTACTGTCATGGGCAAAACAGATTTGACTTGGGGAAGTTTAATTCATTGCCAATTAGTAACAAAGTAGGTTAGCGAGAAATAAAAAGCAAAACTAAAAACACCTTCCCCTCCCCTGCTTCCCCCTTCTTCCCAGGTTCAACTTCACTCCTTCACTCCTGACTCCTTTACCCCCTCCCTTAAAGCAGCACAGGGGAATGGGGAATGGGGAATGGGGCTTGCAGTCAGTCCATAACAACTCCTCCCTGCTGCTCCTTCCTCCTCACGCTGTTCCCTTGCTGCAGCGTGGAGTCCCTCCCATGGGATACAGTCCTTCATGAACTGCTTCGATGTGGGTACTTCTCATGGGGCACAGTCTTTGAGGAACAGACTGATACAGCGTGGATTCCCTAAGGGCTGCAGCTCCTGCCAGGGGCCTGCTCCTGTGCGGGCTCTCCACAGGCTGCAGCTTCCATCAAGCATGTCTACCTGCTCCAGCATGGGGTCTTCCATGGGCTGCAGGGGGACAACCTGCTTCACCACAGTCCTCTCCAGGGCCTGCAAGGGAACTTCTGCTCCGGCACCTGGGGCACCTCCTTGCCTCCTTCATCCCTGCCCTTGGTGTCTGCAGGGCTGCTTCTCTCACATTTTTCTCATTCCTCTCTCTCACAGCTGCTGTGCAGCATTTTCACCCTTTCTTAAATATGTTATCACAGAGGAGCCACCAGCTTTGCTGATGGGCTCAGTTTTGGCCAGTGGAGGATCCATTTAGGAGCCATTTGGAACTGGCTCTGTCTGACATGGGGGCAGCTTCTGGTGTCTTCTCACAAAGGCCACCTCCCCCTGCAGCCCCCTCGCCATTATCAAAAACCTTGCCACATAAACCAAATACAAGTTTCTTTATTCCAGCAGTAAAACATTTCTTTCTGGAGTAATTTGAACAGTGGATAAAACATAAATTAGACTCAACTTACCCCAGATTTATGCTACCATTATTCTGTCACTGTGATCTCTTGTAAGCCATTGTATCAATCCTTTTTGGGCTACATGAATTATCCAATACAACCCTGGTTGTGCTGCAGTATAGTGGACTGTTCCAAAGTGGTCAAAATTGATGTATTTCTCTATGGTTGATAAAAGCTGTTTCCAATACTGTCATTTATTACACTAATTAGCGATGAAAAGTCAAGAGTACAAGAATGATGCTTGATCAACAACCACAGAAAAAGCTCACCTCGTTAATTGCTAGTAAGTTACAATTGTTTCCAAAAAAAACATACTGTGGTTTTCTGTTTTGTTAATAATATAGCCACTTTGTATAACTTATGAGTATGCTTAGGTTGAAGTAAAGGTTAGATTATGTGATGGGTTATTTTTTTCCAGCAGCTTCATATAACCCAGGCATAGGCATGCTAGATAAAATCTTACGTTTTTCTCTGCACTTACATAACTGCATGTATTCTTTAATGAGAGATATTTCTAATGCTTAAGAAATATGTATTTTACTCAAAGTGGAATAGATTCAGAAAGAATAGTTGAAGAAAACTCTTTTCATAATGCCATTATCGTAGTAAGTATTGCTCAGTAGCTGTGAGATAAACACACTCCACTAGAAGGCAGAAAAATCCACTTAGAGAGAGTTAGAACCAGTTATCTTCTTGTGTTTTGATTTTCTGTTTGTTTATCTTGCATCCTGGTTGACAACTTTAATTGCAGAGATTTGAAATAAAAGTAACTACATGTGATTTATGAACCTTATCCTTCATTTGTTTTTCTTTCGTTTAAGTGTCTCAAACTGCTGAGCTTTAAAATGAACCAAAAATATGTTCAATAACAGTATGATTTGATTTTATTTTTTTCAATTTTTCTTTCTGGTAAGGAAAAGTTACTTTATTCTTTTTTTTAGCTTTGAAGTACTTTTTCTCCAGATTTTCTGCCAAACTGAAAAATCAATTATTGTAATCCTTTTTAAATGGTGCATGGAACAGCATAGGCTTCCGGATAGTTAAAGACATCTATCCAAAATTACCATATAAGCACCTCAAAGTTTAAGTTACATAGCACGTGGTTACCAAATACAGCCAAAACAAAACAACAACAAAAAGCTAAAGGTTGTGGGGTTTTTTTTCATGTGTATTCTCTTTTCCAGCGCTAAGCAAATTTATTTATTTTATTTTTAATAAGCATTGTAATTGTGAACTCTGTTCCTCTTGCTCCTCTTGATCACTTTCTGCCTTTTATCTTTTTCTCAGCTTGTTACCATGTAAAGAACTTGAGCTTTTTGCTTCTAACTACAAATTCATTCTACTTGTGCTTTTGCCTTCCTCATAAAAACCCCAACTTTTCAGTGTCTGCAATCAAATTTTAATATATTGATTTTAACGATTCTTTAAATTCTGAAATGAATGGTTTCCCTGCACCATTAAGTTTAAAAATATTACTGTTTGTAACAAAATTGTATTTTTAGTATACATTAACTCATACTATCTCCTTTATGCTCAGCTATGTAACATGTATATATTTTAACTGTCTTTGTTTATTTCTGATGAATCAAGGTTTGGAACCCTTTTCTATCTGTAAAGGCAGCTCAGGAATATCAATGTATAACATTTTAGATATGCTCTATGTAACTGTGGAGGCAATAATCTTACACAGTTCTAGTTTTTTAATATATATTTTTTTTTTATCTCTAGCTTTTATTTCAAAGTAAATTTTATTTTTTTAATCCAATTTTAGAGGGCTTTTGTCAAAATATTCTCAAGATAAAAAGATGCTCACAGTAGTTTTACCAGTTCTACAAGAAGATGCATTTTGTACAGCCCAAAGGAGCCTAAGATGCAATTTGCTGTCATCAGCAAATAGTGTCTGGAACTTCTTTTTTAGAAATATTAGATATCACTTGCATATTCTTCCATCAAAAGCCATGGTGTTAACCTTTTGGTTTTGCTGCATTTTGGTTCACAATACTGACTTTGCTTTACCTTATTATTCAAACCTCGTATCATGTAATATGTGACCAGCAGCACTAATTTACAAAATACTGAATATGAGAGACGCTTAGTGCTATGGATGTATTAAGGGAAAACAGGAAATCTTTAAACTTATTGTAAATTTCTAGGGTCAAAAATTTGATAGTTTGTTCACCATAATTAGAATACATCTCTATATTCCTTTTTAAAAAATTAAGAACAAGTTAAGTTGGAAGGACAGAAAGGTTAATAAGAATGTTTTATTGTTTGTTATTTGTCTTCTTTTTAAACTGCTTTTCTTCATTTGTGTTTGTCATAGACACACTTTTTTGCATATTTTGAGTTAAAAGCAAAAAAGCATTTTTAAATGTATGAGAAAATGCAGGAGTGGTTTTGGAACACAAACAGGACTTTTCAATGAGAATGAGGACTAGACATACAACTTGGCAGGTTTGAGGTAGCTGGGAGCTAAAAGCTGAAAATCACCACGATCCTCAATGATAATGGATTAAATATTCCTTTTTTATTAATTCAAGCCACTAAAACTCTCAAAGTTTGCGTTAATCTGCATTCCAACCTACCTCAGAGGGAAAATAGAAAATATTTTTTTAACTATATTTTGGACAAGAGTTTTCTAATGCAATCAGGGAAAAGGGGAACCTTATGAGTTGGATGGCTCTTGGAAGTCTTGCATATTTTAAATTTGTTTAAAAATCACACAGAATCACAGAATGGTTCAGGTTGGAAGGGACCTTAAATATCATCTAGTTCCAACCCCCCTGCCGTGGGCAGGGACACCTCCCACTAGACCAGGCTGCTCAAAGCCTCATCCAGCCTGGCCTTGAACACTTCCAGGGATGGGGCATCAAAATATATGTGACTGAAAAAATAGAACCATAATCTATAAATGTGACTGCTCTGTAGTTCTTTATCTTACTCTGAAAATGCTGTCCAGAAAGCTGAAAACATGTTATTAAGGAGAGTCCACTTTCATAGTCCTTTTTAACCAAAAATCACCCTAGACTTTTCAGGAGAAAAAAAATACAAAGATAATCAGATACAACACTGACACAAAAGTCAAAATGAAGATATATATTAGTTATGAATTTTCTTTCCATTCCCTAATTTGTTCACCTTGTTTGCACATATGGAAGCATGAACTTTATGCTTCAGTCCTTCCAATCATCTCAGTAAAATGAAGTTTAATCCTTCAAAACTTAGAACTGTAGTTTGCCTTTCTGTTTACATAGGGGATAGCGAAGTCAGTTTCAGTTTTCCATGTGTTTTTTTCCAGAAACTTGAAGTTTTTCCTGTGTCAGTATTGTATTATTAGGTATTTATTTGCAAACTAATCTGAGTCATACAGAAAGTGCTTCTGTTGTGTTTAAAGTCAACAGCATTCATACTTTCTATTCTAAATGTTTCAGTTATTTTCTTTTTAGAAAAACAAATTTTAGACATAAATGCGTTTTAGAAAACAAACAGTAAATTCATGTGACTGTGTAGCTCAGTTCCACCTGTAATACTAGACAACTTTATTTTTCTTTATAGCACTAGGTACTTCATTATTCAAAAGTAAAAATAACTTTATAATTACAGCTAGCAAGATTTTGTATGTTGTAATTAAATGGCAAGAAATACGTTTCAAATTTGTAAATGGAGTATTCAGACTCTGAAAGAGAGAAAAAAAATCAGGATAGTAGAGAAAAAAAAAATCTCCTGGCTAAGCCAGTTACATTTTTCTGTATCTCTACATATGCTGGTTTCTAAACATGAACACTGGGGAAGGTGTAAGGGTCACATGAAGAGGGCTGACTAAGGACTACTGTCACTACAATATGAAAAAAACCTTTTACTGTTATAGGTATCACTGTCTTGAAGCTGATCCTAAAAGGAAAAAAAAAATGTTTCATTGTTCTTTAGAACTAATGCCCAGTATAACTCAAAGCCCTCTTTAATTGCCATTTCTTCAGGCTTGACTTCCTATAGTAAAACATTTCACCCATACAAAAAGACATATTTGGCTGCTGAAGATTTAACCATTTTCTTTAGACAGTGCCCTGTGGGAGAGACAAGGAAAGGAAAGGCTAATTTTTTTACTCCTAACCAATTTTCAGACAGTAAAAAGTAGATGCTACAGCTCAAAAGACAGACTTTTCTTGCTAAATATTTTTATTTTTACAGCGCAATTTGCTGAAGCACTGTTGAGTGGGTATATTTCATTGATTTGGCCAAAAGTAAACTTGCCCTATAATATTTTAAAATGAAAGATTCTTCTTAAGGCTAGTTTCTAATTAAGCCTTGATGCAGTAACCATCTAAATGATTATTTTAAGCATATCAAACTAATGCGGTGTATTGATTTGGAGGCTGTATAAAATATGTACAGCATGATCATATATCGTGAAAGCTTTTGTGCACTTATCAAAAACAAACCAGAAAATCTCAGAGTTTTAATATAAAAATACTACACTGATTGTTAGTTAATGCACTTCTTATTCAATCTAGAAAAGGTATACATAAAAGGGAGAGCTTTATGCCCAGGAGAAAATTTTATGACAGACATTTTTTCTGAATGGGAATATCATAGTGTGTAGTTCACTGTTCGTATTGCTTTCTTAAGCCAGAAATCCCATATTCTCTGTCCTAAACATTTAAATTTAGGACTGTTATTAACTTCACCTTTCCACTGAAAAATACTTTTATAATACAGTTGTTGAATTTAAAAAACAAGTAAGTGTTGTTGCATGCAAATACAGAAGATCATAAGAAAGTGATATGGGAATGCAATCTTCTTACGACGCACATCAAAGCCACCTGGCCAAAGGCATGACACTAAGAAAGAAGACAAGTTCTAAAGAGAGAATAGTCTGTTAACTCATGAATCATAGCACTGCAACACTTCAGGCCAGAATAACATTTTTTTAGTGAGAAAGAAGCTAGAAATACAAATATATTTGAAATGTACAACAGATTGGCTCACCTCCATTTCCAGCAACCAGCGTGTACCATGCAATCCTAGAGATTGAATGTATTTAGCGTAATTTAAGGCATTGATATCAAGAGGCTTGATAAACAACATAAGGTTAAGTGAATGCATCTGAATCTAAATGTAAAGAAAGATCTATACCTGTTATATTCACAAAACTCCTGTCAGCTTCTGTTTTTACTCATCCAAAGCTTCCATCAATGAGAAATGTGAAATAAAACCTTTAGAACAACAGCGTATGTGTGTGTGGGGGTAGAAGCACATAACATAAAATACAAATTTTTTCTTTACTTATCTTCAGGTTTGACATCAGTTAGCAAAGTAGAATTAAACTACTATAGATTGGTTAGAAAGTTCTGTAGCAGCATTTTTTTAAGATATAAAAATATATGGAAATTAAGAGAACTACTCAAAGTGTATGTTAATATATCTTCCTTGGTGCTTATCATTCAAGGAAAATATTCAAGTGTCCTACTTTTCTTCCTCAAATCACATGGATTTGGAGAAGGGTGACCAAAGTGGAGAAAAAATTAGAGAACACGACCAAATGATGAGAAGATAAGAGAAAGAGGTACAAAACTAAAAATGGTTGATGCAGGTAAAAGCAGAAGTGTACAAAAGGAAGAACACAATTTTTGCCCGAAGGATACTATTCTTTATGATCAGAGTTTGCAATAACTAAAATATAATATTTAAATATAAGAGCTATAATTATAATTACATATACAGTACCATAAGAATATATGCTAAGAAAATTGTTCATGAAATGATCAAAGCAGAAGCATAATAACCTTTTCATCCTTGCATTACACAATATATTGGGACTTATTAGGTTAAATCTTCTTGCAAGTGTTTTCAAACATTGTCTGGCAGAATGCATGAACTTTAGGAAGAAAATAGGTCATATGGACACGTTTCCACAATTCCATACTGTACATAGTCAGGCTGTTTACCACAAATTTAACAAAGAAGCTAATCCTTTCCAAAGGATATAATTTAAGTTCTATTAAAAATATAATTTCTCATGTTTTTACTACTCAACATTTGAAAATAATAGCTACCATGAGTAGATGGTCTGGTTTGTTCCAGTATTTGTTTTAAAAAATACCACTCTCCCCATTTTTATTTTTTGTTTGGTTGAGTTTTTTTTAATTGTGGCTTTTGGAGTACATTTCCCACTTTCAGAAGTGACGATATAGGAATACGATGGATGAATTTTCTTAGATCTGATTAGAGTAATGAAAAAAAATATGATTTGATTTTTTTTTTTACAAGTTCACCCTCTAAAGTCCATCAAAACCATCCTTACTGACAAGAATTTTTACTGAAAAAGTCTTACTGATATTCGAATCCGTAAAAGTGGCTGAAAGATTAATTTAAAATAATTGTAGTAATCGGATGTTATTAAAGTTTATCAGGTGCATAACTATTAAATTTATAAATGTATTCAGTGAAATGTATGTTTTTGAAAAGTTTTTTTATTTACTAATTTTTACTGGTTTATGCTAATGCCAAATGAGTTTGAAAAGCACTACTTAATAGATTTCCTCTAGTACTGGTCTCGTGATCTGTCTTGTTTTATAGGCTTGTTAATGGTTTTGGCACAAAACCTAGGGTATGCTTATAAAAGTGCTGAAAAAACAAATACAGTATTGTCCGAACAAAGCAGAACTGGCATATCATACAGACATGAAATAGAACTGAACAACCCAGTGACTTTAAGTACTACAAGGGGAAAGAACTGCAGCAGTACAAAACCCAAATTTGTGTAATTAGAAACTAACCATGTTTCTCCTAAATCTTGTGACATATGCAGTCTAAAATGAGAAGGGCAAGGAAGCCACCAGCAGGTTTCAGAAGCACTTTGCTGTTAGTAGAGGAGGTAGCAATGAGAGACGCTAGAGGACACCGTATCTGGAAAGCTACATATAACTCTGGTTTCCAGTGTTCAGGAAAATATAATTCAAATTGGAACAGTTACAGTCAGGGGCTACTAAGAAGGGTATAGAGATGAAGAACCTTTGACTAGAATAGCTTGTCTTCTTTTATTCTACTAAACAAAGCCTAGGAGGACACAGAAACATACTAGATGTGGGAGAAAGCAACTATATAGGCCACAAAACAATGGCAGCATTATACCATATGACCATAAATTGACTATAAGAGATGTATCTTCACAGCTAGAACAAAGTCCCTACCCTTTCTTGTGAGGTAATGATATGTCACAAGGTGAGTGATGCAATGGTTTCATTAAATTTAAAAATTATTTAAATTTAAATATAAGTATTATATATTACATGGTGTTAGAACACGAATGGAAATGTGGACTGCAAGACCTTCTGGAGCCTAATGTGTGAGCTTAGCCTGATGCATTAGGAATGACAGAAAGTGATTGAATGACTGCAGTTATCCATCAACCAGGCTGCATGCCGTAACAGTGTGTTCCCGCTGCAATAATGTAATGCAAGCATCGATCATGCTGTTCCAAGATGCCCGTTCTCCAAGGTATTTAAGAAATATTGTATCTAAACTTGTAGAAATAATGGTAATAGCAAATTATGTCCAAGTGAGGGGAAAGCGTGGTACTATAAGCCTGTTAACTAAAAGGGTCCTGCGACCACAGTCTCTGAAAATCTGCACCCTTTGTAAAGGAAGTAAATTGTTTACTTGACTTTTTAGACTGCATGAAAAAGTTTTCTGAGGTGTTTGAAATGCCCCTGAATCTTGGATGAGGATTAACGATCAGACCCAGCAAATAATTGGTGCTGCCACTGCCAGATCAGCCTGCAGTTGTTGACGCTGAGTCGAGCAGTGCTGGCAACCATGTGTTATACCACCCCTGTGTCCTGGCTGCGGGGTGAACTCTGGAGAAATCCTTCCATTTCATGGAAGAAAAGGCTTGCTGCCTTCCACAATGGGAGAGTGGACTTCGTAAGACTGCAGAAGCCTTTCTCAACCGTCAAAGAAGAGAAGGTTGATGACCTGTATATTATAGTGTTTCTATGCTTTGAAATAACACGCAGGTTCAGACTTAACCAACTCCACAAAACCCGGTCAATCCATTGACAAACCTTGTTGTAGCATTCAAATACATGTTATTCAAATATGTTTTTAAGTGACTAGAAACTAGGCCTGAATTCTGTCCCTCCGATAATAGTATAGGGCTGACTATACGCAAAAGTTGTATTAATGATTTTATCTTCTGAGTCTTCATTCCACAGGTCTAAAGTACCATCAACTCTGTCTTGCCTTATGGCAAATTGGCGTTTTCCTTCTACAACAGCAGGAAAATTGATCTTTACATGGGAACAACAGCTAAAAGAGTTGGTGCTCTCTAGGAGTTGTTCAGCGTATGCTTATTCATTGAAATGTTCTGCATGTTACCTACATAAGAGGGGCTGGACCTCAGCCATCCACAAAGTAGATGACAGCCATAAGCACCAGTCCATGAGCTATATGCTCAGTATGGGCTTTTCTCAGCACACCTGTTCCCCCTCACTCCCCAAAAAAGAACTTGTTTTCTAAACTTACAATTTTTAATGAAATTGAATTCCCCTTTTCTAGCCAAATCTGGTAATTATTCATATCATCTTCACTTTAAATGAGGAATTAGTCTGCTTTTTGGCACAGTGTTCCTTTCTTAATTGGAAAAAAGGAATTTATTACAATGGAATAAATTAGATTGTTGCATAACATTTTAAAGCATCATTAATACAAGTATATATCCTTCTTTTTTGACACAAGTGCCACTGCTCAATTCAAAATCTAAATTAATTTTCACACTTGTATTCCTTCAAACATTATCCTTTTCATCCAGTACTCCTCCTCCTCCTACAATAGTACGTTCACTTTACATGTTAGAGAAGTGCAGCCTGATCCATGTATCTTTTCCAAGCTCCACAGCTTTATAAAAATCCTTAGAAAAACTCATTTTTTCCCAAATTATCTTTAAGTGATAGCATTGTTGTAATGATGATCGCATTTTATTTTCAGTTTATGGATTTGTAATGCATAGCTACCAACAGTTGTATTAAAAATAGTATTTTGTATTGTCTATGTCTATGTATGAAAAGGGCATGGCATTGAGGCTGGAACTTCTTATGCTGTCTGCAAAACATACATGAAACCATAGATGGTTATATTTTCACTAATCAATTAGAAACTTGAAATAAAGGCTTTATTAGCATTTGAGGAGTCAACAGATCTCTTCTCTGTAAAGAGGGCGCTCATTCATTGGTCCCTGGGGCTAAGATTATAGTGGTAAATAAAGGATGTCAAGACCTGTTCACTGTCTCTGAGGTCAAAATGATATAGCCTAGCTCACATTCACATGCCTGTACTCTCTTCTCCCCTAAAAGAAGTGGGCAACATCACAACTGCTTGTGTGGCATGGTCCTTGTCATGTGTTTTTTATGCCAAACCCTGTTTGGGTAGCACATGGCAGAATACCACCTGACATTGCCCAAAGCTGTATGAAGGACTATGCCAACGACTGAGCGTGCAGTCATAACAGACTGCATAACCATGATATAATTGCAGGTCACAATGATGGTACCATCTCAAACCTGACCCTGTTTTATTTATTTGTACAGACAGGACCTATGAAACAAGAGAAATTAAGAGAGGTGTTTAACGTCTGCAGAATATTAATAGGACACAGACTGATAGAAAGATCATAATGTGCTATGAAATATTTTTTTTGTTCTTGTTTCTATGAGAAATATGAATTTTAAAATCCTATATATCTTTGATGGATTCTGATTAGCGTACTTTTGTTAGCTATTTAGGCTGCCTTTTAAGGGAGCCTCATGATTCCCATACTTAAACTCACAGATTAGTCTCACAGAAGTAAAGGTGGAGTACAGTCTCCACAGACCTGGGCCACATAGGCAAGTGTTTCCTGCAACAGGATTCCCATGCATTGTCAGTCCTGCTTTGATTTCCATCTGTAAGGTCTCCTTTCTGTGTATTTAGCAACTTTTTTTAAAGCAGGCCTACTTTACTTCTTGCTTACAGATTGACACAGCAGGAGTAAATTCTCCTCCCAAAAGGTATAAATAGTAGTCTCAACTCAGCATTAAAAGCCAGTTTTAACCTTGGAAACCAGTGAGAATTCGGGGAATAGAATGGGAGTCATGGATGCAGAAAGCAGAAGAAAGTAGACATTACCATAAATCACGTATAGCAGAGATGTAATAGAGTGAGTGAGAATATATTCAAGCCCAAAACGATACCAGCAAAGTAGACACATAATAGATGTTTTACTCAGTACTATGTAGTTAAAATTTTGAATTCAATTTAAGTTCATAAAGTTGTTCCTTGTGGAAATAATAACTTCTTAGTCAGATTTTGGCTTTATTAATATGTGTACAGAAAGTGCAAATGATCACTGAAGAAACTTACTTTTTTACGTTTTCATTCACAGTGAATAAAGAGTTGCCAAGTTTATATCTTGTAAAACTTAATAACTTGAATCCAGCTGGCATATCAAAAAAAGCTATGGCCTATCAGGGTTTGGAACATGACCAAGGAAACACAAGGAACTGCAGTGTAAGGAAAACATTGCCTACTTTAAAAAAAATACTGGTGGTTACGCAAAACTTTTTAACCAGCAATCCAGAGAGGCACTTCAAGAGACAGCCACAATCTGAATCCTAAATCACCATGTGGATTTCCTCAAAGTTCAAGGAAAGAGAAAAAAAGTATTTTTTTTCTAGATTCATGGCCAATGCAAAATCACTGTAGAGAATTGTCATGGTTTCAGCTGGGATGGAGTTAATTTTCTTGCTACAGCTGGTGTAGTGCTGTGTTCTGGATTTGGCATGAGAAACCATGATGATAGCACACTAATGTTTTTTGTTGTTACTTAGCAGTCAAGGACTTTTCTGCTCCTCACACAGCCCTGCCAGCAAGAAGGCAAGCAAGAGAGCACAAGAAGCTGGGAGGGGGAAACAGCTGGGACAGCTGACCCCAACTGATCAAAGGGATATTCCATAACATATGACATCATGCTCAGCATATAAACCTGGGGGAAGAAGAAGGAAGGGGGGGACATTTGGAGTGATGGCATTTGTCTTCCCAAGTAGCTGTTAAGCGTGATGGACCCCTGATTTCCTGGAGATGAATGAACACTTGCCTGCCGAGGGGAAGCAGCGAATGAATTTCTTGTTTTGCTTTTGTTCTACCTGTTAAACTGTCTTTATCTCAGCCCACAAGTTTTTCCTCACTTCTTCTCTTCTGATCCTCTTCCCCACCCAAACTGGATTAGTTGTTTCTGTTGATTTATGCATTAAATATTGCAGAATTATGACCTCCTATACAAGTCTGATATCATTAAGGTCCAGTTGGAGAGTCAGTCAAATTTTTATTTTTGGCAGCTAATGAGCTTAAAGGTATCAAGTTGGCAATAACAAAAACTAAGGGGAAAATTTTATTTTCTCCTGTTATTCCTCATTATATAACCTGGAAAAGAAAACTCTATCAGATGGAACTGTAGTTCTTTCAGGAAATATTCTATATAGACTATCAAATACTCTGATTTATCATATATTGACTCCTTTTCACCTTTCTCTGCAGCTATGAAATACTTTGTTATTTTACTTGAATTCATTGAATTACCGATAAAATTATATAAAAAAATCTGAACATACGACTTTATTTCTCTTAGCATTAAAATAATCCTTCTACTCTCTCTTCATGATGAAAATAATACTTTTATTTGTATAGCTTGTATAACCTAAAATTATTATGGGTTTTTTAGATGGAGATACTATAATGCAGGTTATCTGAACTGCTTAGCCTCAGCATAATTTCTCTCATGCAGCCTCTTAGAAATCTCAAAAAGTCAGAGGAAAACCAATAACCTCAGATAAAGTACCGTTGAACTCCAGGATCTCTCTGGGCCACTGGGACTTAAAGGGCAGAATATATAACTTATCGATGGATAGGGAACATAATCGGCAAAGTCCATGTCAGGGTCCTCCTTTCTCAAAACCCTTTTTTAGCATGATATGAATGGTCCAAATCAGGATATTTTGCATAAATAATAATTTATTTATTGATTGATTACTTGGTGAAGATGGGTTTATTACTCAGAACTGTTTTCTTTTGAAATCAAGATGGCTATTCATGCTTATAAAAATGAAAAACTGTGCAGAGTACATATGCTTTAGAAGTTAAATTTATATGCAATTTAAAATATTTTGACAGTTCTGATGTGAAATATTGACTTTTTTGTTTGATTTGGTAATAGCTAAAAATGTTTGTGGCTTGTATTGACATTTCTGAGGAGTCTTTATTTTCATTTATCCTTTCTTTGATAATTGAATTTAAAACTTAAAATTTTTATCAGGTTTTAGTCTCACTCATTAAAACTTTATGTCTGCTTTGCAATTCTAGTTTTTCTGTCTTAACGTCAAGTGTGTGTGAAAGGAAATGAGATCACTTCATCTGTTTCCTCTCATTGGATGTAATGGGTAGACATGTCCTGACTAAATTGGGCAAGAGTCTTTCTTTAACAGAAAAGATGGGGAAAAAAACTAAGTACCGCTAAAAGCAGAATCAGAAACATAGGTATTCCTTTACAGTTGTTTAGCAGCAGAAAGCCTGAGGTGGAATAATTCTTAAAAAAAGGATTGAAGCCTCATAAGCTGAAAAGAAATGAGTGACTTGACTTACAGACTGACCAGACACCAAATAGTGATTCCAACTGCATTTTAGGCAAATCACATCTAATAATCACATCATAACTTATCTTTCAGGAATCATTGATAGCATATCCTCCACAAAAATCTGGAAAACTAGTTGAGAACAAAGGTATATCTAGGGGACAGCTTAGCAGTATTATGAGACCATGGTTATCATTGTCTACAGGAAGAGAGAGCCTGCAAACCTTCTTTCCCAGGTACAGGACCTCTAAGTTCCTAACCTGACACACACTATAACATGCCTGAACATGGTTTTCTGAAGGTTTGAGCAGCCTGTAGGGTGTTTATTTCAGTCACACTGTAAGGATGCAGATATGGTATGCTGCACAGCATCTTTCATTTATACTCTCTAGGCGGCCGATAAGTAGTCAAAAACATCTCTCTAAATATAACAGGCCAGCGGCCACTTGCACAGGGTTTTGAAGACAAATAGGATGGCATCACTTGCAGCAAGGTGCCTATACTCTCTTCCCTTCAGAGCTGCATTTGGTCCCCCCTGGCTGGGGCTAAGGCGACACCTGGGGGCACCCTGGGCGTCCCCCTGGCCAAGCCTCCGCTGGGAGCATGCCAAAAACAGCAACATGGAAGTGCCAGTAATCCTACACTGTTATCTGTTTTATTTAATGGTAAAACCGTAAATCAGGGAGAACGACAGTATTACATCCTTTTCACCTTCTATTAGAGTTCGGTCTTCCCCTGATAGGAAATCAGTCTCTCCAGAGGGAAGGAGCTGATCCTAGATTGATTTCTGAAATACTCTCGAGCTTCTAGGATTTAAGAGGAGACGGAAAATTGATTTGTGTTTCACATGCTACATTCATTTGTGGAACATGTCTTCAGCCACAGTAATCTAGTATTTCTCCATTACAGTAATGTGCATGAAGCCTGATTTACATTAGGCTTTTGTAATATAATTCTCTTTTAACTCCCAAGACCATAGGAGACATATTGATATTCCTAACTTACTTTTGGCGGGAACATGAGGTGCTCGAAACCTGTTTCTTAAGTCAGAACTTAATGCTTCCTTCTCTGCCCTGTGAATGACCTCTTTCTGAATATCCCAATGAGAAGGGATAACATTTTCAAGGCAGGAAGCAGGAGGCCTTGCTCTATTCCACTGTCTCTGCTACATGAATTAAATATGATTAAACTGGTGGCAAGGTTTCACTCTTAAAATGATCATTGCTAAAAGAAACAGAATAATGAGAGTTTCTTTTAGCAGATATTCAGGTGAAGTTTGTATATTCAGGAAACACCTTGTAGACTGCATAAGGCCAATATTTGTAGCATTTGTCAGCTCACTATTTGATTTAGCTTCCCCTGGTAAGCATCAGTTTATTGTTTCTTAAAAAGATTTTTTAAAAATTGTACACAATTGTAATTGTGAAGGCTGTTTCAGTCCCTCAAAACTATTATCAATAGTTTTGGTAACTATCAAAATCAAATCAATTTCATTTATGACCCTGACCTTTCTCAAATGTGTTGTGCCAGGTCTATTCCAGGCCATTTGTTTAGTTAAGTCATAGTCTTGCTTGTTTCTGTCATGATTATAAAGAAATATAAAATTAATTTTGGTTAGGCCAAGTAGACTGAAGAACCTGAATTCCACAGTTCTAAAACTCACTCAACAACAGGAGGTTAGGAGATACAAAAATTAGACCTTGTTCAGTGTCAAGAGGGTACGAATTCACATATGGATTCCCATTTATGACAATTGAAATTGTGCAGCATGAAATAGATGTCTCAGTACAGAAATGATGACATATTGCTTTCATACAGTCTCTTAAAAATGAATGAGATTCTGCAGATAATTCTCCTAGGATTTTCACCTTTTTTATTGGCATAAACAAATAGAAACACTTTATTTCCTGCTACTTCTATTTCAACGGCTTTAAAAATGCTGTAAAGTGTGGAGTTTGGGTTTTTTCTAGCATGCAATAAGTATCTCCTTGATTGAGAAGTACCATTTTTAGAAAATCTTATCTTTTTGTTCCTTTTCATCAAAGGAGTAACGATTGCACTATTGTGTATCGCCTCCTGAAATACTGCATACAAATGTTTTTCCTCTCGAGATCTTAAGATGCCAACACAGATACCAAGCAAACTTGCATTATCTATCTGTAGTACAGAGCTTAGTTATTACTTGGGTTCCTAAAAATTCTCTTGAGTTTTCCTAGGGACATGATGTTATGACTAGTAACTGAAGAATGACTAAACACTGTAAGAATTGGTCTTTTAGAAAAGTTTCTGTTGTACCCAATAGAAACCTCTAGACCACAAGATTTCTTGTGTATTATCATAATATTTCTCCATTTTCCAGGCTCCCTGTGAACATGTCTTTTTGAGCACATGCTTCTCTATGTGAATTTCATTCCAGTAGTGTAAATGGGAAAAAGATCTAATATGCAGCAAGACATTTTCTTACTATATTGAATAGCTCAGTAATCAAATTGCTTTTTTTCTCCATTTCTGTACATTCTAGACCATGAAAATAAATTCCAGGATCTGTTTTTTGCCTATAATTATTTATTTTATTTTTTTAATTCCAGGATCTCTTTTTTTGCCTGTCACTATTTTATTTTTTTGTAATAGAGTTATTTATTCAGACAAAGAAATACACCCTCCCTATTCACTTTGAGGATACAAGAGACTTCCTCGGCTGGCCTCAACTCTTTGACCTCTGGTTAAACAAAACATGTCTCCAAATCTAGAATAAAAATAAAGGTTAAAAGCTATAAGTACTGCCACCAACAATTCATTAAGTAAAGCCATAAAGAATACAAGCATTATTGATACTTCCAGCAGCATTTCAAGAATGCAGGTTTGAAAGTAATTCCTGAAGTTGGTGAATGCTAAGTCATTCACACTAGAAATCCAGAGGAACGTCCTGTTTTCGAACATGACCAGTCTGAAAATGAGGTGCTGTGTTTCTCACTCCCTTTAAAAATGGGAATTTGGGGAATATATATTGGCATGTGCAATTAATCTTTTACGGTTGTATTTAGGAAACATGCAATTAAGAGCTGCACCAATCATTTGTAGATGTGCTTATAAACTGCTACACATACATTTCTAAACTGCAACAGATACCTCCTTCCAGTTGCAGTTTGGTTTAGAGGAATTTAATTTTAGATGAATTTTTAATTCTTCAAGAAATTGAATTTTATCCAACACATTTGCAATTGAAAGGTATTTCCTGAATATTATTCAGGAATATTATCCCATCCCCAGTATGGGATAGAGAAAAAAAAAACATCAGAGCAAAAGAAAACAACCATATGATAGCCAAACCTTATAGGCTTTAGCCCCTTTTTATGCCTCTATATATGTAAACAGTTGTCAAGAAAGATAACTTATTTCTCACTGTTCAACTAGGGGAAGAATTATCTCTCAACCTTCCATCTCTTTCACATCAATTGACATCATTCTGCTTGCAACATAAAGACAAAGGTGACTACCAACATTCATTTACCTCAGTGTCTCTTTTGACACCGCAACTAGTGGGAAATGAAAGAAAAGCACTTTCTCTAGCTGCTGGCAAAATGAGAAATTGGTCAAAGATTGAGGTCTTTGCGAAAGTTGTTGTCTAACAACATGGACTCCCATTAAGGGGGACACAATAAAAGCGATGCATAGATATTAGTGAGGAAAAGATGCATATGAATTTATATACATTTACTTCTTCATATTCTAGATGTTTATCTTTTGTATAGGCATTGTAAAGTATGACAGAATAGATCTCTCCTCATTACTTTCCCTGATTAGAAACCCAATGGCCCAAAGCCAAGCCATGAGCAATTCATGAACATTTTCAACCATTCTACAAACTTTAATTATGGTTTAAGCCTTTGGGAATTTTCTGAGTCTGTGGAATTACTGAGGCAATATTTGTTAAATATCACTTAACCTGATCTCTTTCTTTTTCCATGGATACCGCATCAATGGAAAGGCATTCTTTTAGATCCAGATATCTTGACCTCATAATATCTGCTTACCTATTGCACAAACTTTCTACCTTTTCTTGGAATGAATATCATGAGTTAGGAGTACGGGAAACCTAAAAGGAGAATTTTCTCACTTAAGTCCTCTGAATCATCCTCTAGAAAGATGCCACTGTCCTGTTGGGTATTTAATATTAGGTAGTCTGAATTCTGTTCTATGTTAAACATGCTACCTACTCAGAGTAGTAAAAATTTACATCCATATTTTGTAGGAACAAAGGGAGTGCAGTGTCAAACCAGAGAGCCTCTGCGAGAATCTAGGCCTAAATTAGGCTTTAAATCCATCAAGCCATCAGTTTATCTCCCAGATGTTGTAAGGTAGGACGTTAGCTTGCTATTGCTATTTCTTCCCTGAAAGAATGATCAATAGCAAACATGATGGATAGTGCTAGGCAGAGAAAGAGTGGTCCTGGTTGTGAAAGATGCTGATTACATTTTGCCCTGTGGGGCAAACTTTCATTTCACAAAAGTGCTAATACAAAACATCCCTTTCACTCAATCAGCGCTTATTGGAAGCCTTCTGTTCTCTGACTTGCAGCTCTAAAAAATATGGCACAGAAACTCTCCAGTTATCTCACTGTCAGAAACCTAATGTTTCTGGCTTCAAAGCTGTTTACAGCAATGCTGTGTCGAAGAAGGCCACACTCGCATTTCCTGAGCCATTATCCCAAACCATTGTCCTAAAAAAATTCCCTTGCTTTTTCTTTTACTAGCTATTTCTCTGGTATTTACTTTTCCCTTTTCTGTAGCTCAACGTAGGGACCATGTACAGTTCCCTAATCTTCAGCCTCCTTGTCTAAATAATGCTATGTGTCGCCGTTAACTGAGATGTAGGTCAGAGTACTGCATAGCATTATTTCTTAAATTACTGTGGTTATTACTTCATCCTGCCACCAAAAAAGGAGTTATGCCTGTGACCACTCTCTCCCAAATATTTCTGCATCACCATGAAATATCTGATAATAAAAGACAATAAAATTGCTTTTTCTTCTTTTGTGTCAGAATGAATCTAATGTACTGTTAGGAAAAACTGTCTCCGTTGCAGGAAAGTCACTTATGGTTCACTGCCCTAACATTATTCAACATGCATTGAAAGCTGTTTCGAAGGGGTGAAGTGACAAATACATGTGAAGAATGTATTGTGTTTTTACCTGAAATACAGCATCTTCTTACAGTCTTCCTCAGTGCTTTCCAAATCAGAAATTTGGTAGGAGGGAACTGGGTGAAAATTGAACTTAACAAAAACAAGCAAGAAACAAGTAAAAAAATAAAAGAGAAATATTTTAGACTGGACTCTGTTTCTGACAATTTAGAATCNACTTATAAATTTATATTTATAAGAATACTCATAGTGAGATTGTGGTAGATAACTCTTTAAAATGAAAGAAACTTTTAAAAGCTGTTAGAACTGAAGCATCATATTGTTATATTGTTTAATAATTAATATTTAAATATTCAGCTGGCTTAATCATGTCACCATTGCATCTTTAAAGATTCCTGCAGCTGACATTGTTTCTGACTGTATGGAATGTAAATTAAAATATCAGTATCTTTCAATATTTGCAGGTACGTTTTTTTATATAAGCATCCTCTGAATATAACTAAGAAAAATAAATGTTTTGGAGAGGTGTTTCAGTGTAAGATTTTTTTTTTTTAAAGTCTCTTAATGTTATAATTGCATTGTTGGCTACCACAAAGCTCCAGAATGGAAAATTAACATATAAAGTACCTTATTTCATATAGTTTACTCTGGTCAGCAGTGTACCCAGACAGACATGTGACAAGGTATTAAACTCCTCATATGCAACATCTGTCTCCTCTAACTTCTTCCTTACAATCTGCTCCTATTCTCACTTTCACCTGATGTTCTTACACATTCCCTTTCTGATATTAGTGATTATTTCTCTCATCATGGCTATGTCTTTTCATTCACAGACAGTGAGAAAAAAAAATCAACCTTAGAGTCTAAATTCCCTTATCATTTCTAACTGTTAATTCTTCAGATGAAAAAGAAGACTGTTTAAAGCCCTGACATCACCATGTGAATTTTATACTAGGGTCTTTGGAGGATGAGTCACTGGTAAGTGTTTTTCCAGGTTCTGTTGCTGCTTTTCAAAGTATTCCTGGTACCACCCCACACCAACATTTCATAGTTGTGAGTGCTGCTTATGGTAATGCCCTGTTTGGGTCTGCCATTTTCTCTTGGAAAGTAACAGGTAACAGGAAAGCAAAATGCCACGTTGACAGCAAAATGCTTACTTGACAGTTTTGACCTTCTGTAGATTTGACATTGACAAATGCAGCAACAGGATCCAATGGATGTCATTTCATGGGTGCTGTGCCGTGCAGACATACTTTGGTCCTCCTTGTTTCCATACTTTTCCTTCCCCTCTTGCTTGCACTCAGGCAATGCTCTGCCTTCAGAAGTGGAAATCCTTTTACAACAAAGAGCTTGTAACCTGGGACTGTGAAAACATAGTGTGAGAATGTCCCTGTAGAGTGCGGCATAGGACAACAATTCTAGCAAAGAAAAATTAATCGTGATATTTTATAGCTCCTGGCAGCAAAATCATGATTGCAATTTTGAAAAGTGAAAAAAGAAAAAGCAAAGCAAGTCTGACTTAAAATATAGGATGTAAACAATGATGTAAACAGCAGAAACCATAGTGTTTCTTCACAATTTTCTACAACATCTTCTTTTATTTTTTGCTAATATGTCCAAGGAGATGTTATGAGCTTAGTTATTCACTCTGCTGCTGAAACAAGCAAATAGGTCGGGGAAAATCTCCCAGAGACAGAGCTTCCTTGACGTCCTGCAGTCTAGATGCCAGCCAACTTCATGCTGAATCACAGTCTAATTAATGATCAATATTGTTGATGTAGCAGCAGACTTATCCTATAACAATTTCATGTAAATGTCAGGAAAATCTCGTACAGAAGTCTGCACAATTATCCATTTCCCAGATCCCATCATTATATCATGTATAACAGGTTTGACATCATCTTAGCAATAGTTACGGCACAATTTGATCTGAGATGAGCAGGGTCCCCTTCACAATTAGAATATCTAGAATGCAGAGTGAATTTTACTTTAACATGCCCTTTAATGAGGTCTAAATGGGATATGAGTAAAGAATAAGAAAAGCATAATTTCTATTATACACTTTGACCCATTTCATAATATTTCCATCCAGAATAAATATACCTAAATTCAAACAATAGTCAAAATTCAATATAATTTCCAAATGTCATGAAGACATAATTTTCATAAGATAAAAACTTAAATAGAAGCATGAATAAAATAATTGTATTTTTTTTGCATATTCCTAATACTAATCATCGTTTTTATAGCACCTAAGACTTCCAGCTTATCTCTTTCATTTAAGGGTCTCAGAGCTCATTACTGGTTTAAGTGCCCAGACATCTTTATAAAGTGAACAGATGTTATCTTCATTTTGCAACAGGAATATTGGCAGAAAATTATGTTCTAGGAAAGTCACTGAAAACTCTTTCAGACTCTGTTCCTCCTCTCCCTTTTTTATATTTCTGCATATTTTAACTATCTCAGCGCTATTGCTTCAAAATTGGAAATGTTTTAGCCAGTCAGAATTCAGGAATGCTGTGGCATTTTTACCTGATTCACTCTTAACAGCTCAGTATGTCTACTTATTTCTTAGTCACTCATTTTCTTGCACTTACTTTTGCATAATGATAGCACAGTTCTATCTTAGTAATTTAGCATAGTATGCAAATTCCCATACTCTGAATTGCGAGCAGCCATTATTAACCAAGCAAAGTACAGGGATTTACATTAATCAATGTATTGCTCTTTCTCAGTTATTTTATTGCAGTCATCTAAATTCCATAGCTCTGATTCCCTAAGTGAAGAAATAAAGACTTGTGAAAATTGAGCTGGAGTGAATTGAAATTTTGAAATTTCCACGTTTTTTATTGACCATGGTTTCATGGACCATGCAGTCTTGTAGCTTTTTATCATAAAGATCACACAGGTGAGAAAAATAATAATAGAAAAAAGACTGTACAATAATCTAGGTGAATACACCATCATATAAATGTTTGTAAGGTAAAGCATGTTGCATAAGTCTATAATTCATCTTAGTCTGTTCTATAGAGCAAATATTTTCTCCTAAATTGAGTTTGTCGATAACCATATCCTATGGAAATATTTAACATTTAAAATATAGAAAGATAAAATATTTTCAGGGAAGCATAGCTACTTAAAGACATAATAATAATAATAATAATAATAATAATAATAATAATAATATAATACCTACTTAAAGATACAATAATAATTATGGCATTGGAAACATACGGCCAGGTTTCTACAATCACCACTCTGTTGACTCTGAAAGAATGACAGCAATTTAGAGAGGGTCTAAAGAAAATTGTCCAATACACTTAAGTGACTTAGAAGCTCAACTGTAGATAACTCCAGCTCTTAATTGTGTAGGCACATTTTTAACCCTTTGGCCTATTTGTTCTGGGAGAGATTTAAGAATAAAAACGTACATTTGGTTTTAGATGATTCATCCTCAACTTCAGGAGCACTTCGTGTGATATAATTGAGAGAAAATATGTCACATAAAATAAGAAGCACAATTTTCCTTCATAAGGAGACGAAAACCTCTCCTTTGCCTTGTCTTCAGAGCAGCTGCAGTGTGGTAGCTGGAACACTCCTTGGGGAGGTGAGATACCCATGCTGGTGGAAGATTACAGCCAGTTTACACCAAGATATGATTTGGCCATTAGACTGACAAAAGTCCTTTGGGTGTTTCATCTTGTGCCATATGTCCTTTGCTATGTTTAGTGTTTCCTCGCCTTTTCTCGTACTGGAGTAGCTCTTACCTTGGGGATAGTAAAATTCATCCCTGCCCATACACTTTTTTAATTCTTTGAGTCTTGTTTCCCTCCTGCTAAGCACAGAATGCACATGCTATCATCAAGTCCATCATCATCTTACACAGTTGTACTTATTGGAGGGGGAGAGGGGCATACTCTCATTATACCCAAAGTTAGAGAGGGGGGCATGAGGTAACTCAGGATGAGCATGAAAAACAGCATGGAGGAGAAAATTAGAAGATCCTCACACCCCAGCTGTCCTGTGATTTTGTCCATGAGGTAAGTGGACTGAGTCTGTTATATAACTGTATGCTTCACCCCTCCTTCTTATGGTGAACGTGAACAACTGGGGTTTTCAGTCTTGAAAATCAGGTTTAGTAAATGCATTACAAATTTCTTGCATTTCTGTGCCTGCACAGTAGCCCTTACTCAGGAATTTTCTGGCTATGCCCAAGGTGTCATGGGTGGACATATGAAAATTCAGACTAAGCCAAAAAGATGCATAAGGTATATAAGTAGTATTGGTCTAATTTTCTGTTTCCCAACGTACTACATTTAAATATTCTAATCTTGTTAGTATTGTCTTTATAATCAATGACCTATACTGTCATTTTGTGTAATATTTTTTCTTTAAGCCTCCTCTGTGCTACATACATGCACATGCACACACACATGCATACCTACTGTAAAATTTTCTGTTGAAATTGCTATCAGCTGAAAGGCAATAGAGCTGCTACTGTCTTATGAAATAAAGGTCTGTACGGGATAACTGTATACGCTTCTGAGAAAACCTAGAATGAGTCTTTAGGGCAACTTTCTAGCAGCTGTTTTGAAGCTATGCAACGCAGCTAAAACTGGGACCCAGAACTGTTCTCAGTGGTTTAGTTTAATACACCATTCCTAAAATTAGGAGTTGTAAATATTTGTAATTGCCTGCAAATTTGCAGCAGCTGAAATAAAGTACTCATTAAACCTAGTCTTCCACTACAGTTATCTTTGTTTTTTTCTTTCCCCCAGGAATCTGTTTTCTCTTGACTATTGCCAGTAGTGCTAAATTATTGCAAGACAATTGCTATATAAAATGTACATACATTCAACATTAATTTCGTAGTTTCTCCCCAAGCTATCAGGAGCAATATGAAAGTTATTGTCTATATTCTTATAGAAAGATAATTTTATACTATTAATATACATTACTATGAAGCAATAGAGACCTAAATAGAGAACGAATGGCTCATGCATGTCTTTATTTTTTGAAGTATGAGTAGATCCCTGGAACTCAAATATAAGCACATACAGAAACATGGTAAGATTTTGCTCTAGAATTATTTGTTTAAGACTCTGAAAATACAACAGTGTAATTACAAAAAAAGAATACACCTCATAAAGAAACATATCCTTAACCTCAAATTTACAAATATAGGAGAAGAACCACTTAGCAATCTCTGGAAATCAACTGAGAACGGCCTAAGGGAGTAGCACGTAATTTGTCCAAAGGTGTTGGACTTAAATAATTTCCTGGTTTTTTTAAATCTTGAACCCTAATTTGGCACCTCACCCATTTATATTATATACATATACACATATACATGAAATAGGTGCTTTAAAAAGGAATACAAAAGAACCAGCAGACTGGTACCTACTGTTCGCCTGAAAGAAATACTGATCTACCAGTGTCTTGTACACAGGGAGGCACTTCTTTCCAAACTCTACTGACAGCATCTTTCAAAAATTAAAGTCACTCTTTTCAGAGTTAGTGATGTTGCTGTCTCTTACGTTTCCCTCCATAAATTTACATATAAGAGGATTCAGTCAAAAGGCCTTGATGAGGACCTAATAGAGATCTCTTACTTCCAAAGCATCTTAGCCCATACTTTGTGAGGAGTTTGCTCATCTAGGTGTATACAGGCATGCTTTGAAAGGCATGTGCTCTCATAATCTGTGAAGATTTCTAAATATGGGTCAGGCCAACATGAGAGATAGTTTAGCCTGAAGCAGAATTGCTTTCTTCACAACAGGTAAAAAGATAAAATATGAAGTGTCTGGGAACTGTAAGATAAAACTTATGGCCACAAAGACATTTGCATGTCTCCAAAGTTTGGTAGATACTGAGATGGGGTTTTTAAAACCACAGTTTTAAAGTAACCAAAATCCATTTAGGTGCTTTTGTGGATCTGATTCCTCTTTATCCTCACCAGGCTCTTGACTAAGCTTTTCTTTAAAAGCTTTGACTAAATTAGAGTCTTATTACTAAGAAGAAAAGCAATGTCCCTGTTTACCGTTACAAATAGGAAAATGTTTGAGTGAATTTGTAGTCACAGTGCTTTGGTAAAGAATGAAAGACAATTAAATCTAACTGGGAAATCTAATAAATAATTCACTGGAAGAGCTGGGAGACACACAATAGTTTTTCCTGTGACAACTGTAAGGAATCCAGCATGATTTGCTGTCTTCTGAAGCTGAACAAGGCAAGAATAAACGCGAGCACCAGAAAAGCGCTATCGCTTCTAATGCTAGTCAGCTCCCCACAGCCAAGTTTTTGCCCAGAGCTTCTGTTAGCTTTTTCTTCCTAGGCTCCTGTAATAGTACATGGATTTTCTGTTGTGGTCTTTGAACACAAGTGTACAAAATCTTCAATATAAAACTTGGGTTGATTTTCAAACTCAAAGAAGCTACACAGTGATCAGTCACAGAATTACTGATTGAGGCTGGGTCCGTAGTAGATGTTTCTGGTTTGTATGGCAGTCAGCTAAAAGTCAGGTTTGTGTGCAAATATATCATTATTCCAAACCAAATACAGATCTCAGGGGCTACAAACTCAACTGTATCAAACCTTAATAAATCAAAAAACCTGAACCAAACAAAATCCTTACCCACATGCAGGGAAAGGAAAATATGCTGCAATTACATGAGACAGCAAAAACACAGGCTTTTACAAGTATCTGTGAAAGGCATAACAGGCTAGCATTTAACAACAATCTGCTTTGAGATTTAATGAAAAAACCATGCTGTTGTTGATGATGTTACAATTATAGTGAACTATTTTGTTTTCTAAATAAAATTAGGATGTAAAGAGACAAATTGCTAGGATAGAAGCAAAAGTGAATTTTGGAGAAAATAGCGCTTTCATCAGGGAAATAATCCAAAATGTTGCTATGTCTCTGGAGTGTTTTTTCTTTGCTGAAGGTTTTACAGGCACATTAACAGTATAAAAACATTGTGGAATGTTTCTTTGTAGAAAAGGTTTCTTCTTCAGCGCTCTTGCCTAATGGTAAATATCTGCAGTTTCATGACACTACCCAAAAATTTGTGTTCCTTTGAGTTTGCACATTCCAAAAGACTAATCTGGAGCAAATCAGAAACAGTCTGAAATGTGTAGCAGTTATGAAGATTATATAGTTTTGATAATTCATCTTTGTGGACTTTTTAGACATACAAATCAGAATGAGATTAATGTTATCTGAAAAAAAGTGCCCGTCTCCAAAAACTTACATTTAGATTCTTAACAATTTAGACTGTGCGTGGATTTCATACCTTGATTTTGTATAACTTAAGGCTGAGGATTCACCCAATGTTTCTGAGGGAGACAGGGAATAAAAGAGCTTGAGGGTAGTGAGCTGGGCTTGCAGTTTATTAAGGGAGAAAGGGAAATAGCAGATTTGCAGTAGCAAAAATATTAATGCATTATCACATA
>VYZM01021962.1:17977-31856 GCA_013398915.1 Dromas ardeola | reverse complement strand
AAACCCTGCATCCCCCCCAAAAAACCAGCATCCCAAAAACCAGCACTGCAAACACATCAGCACCCCAAAACACCAACATCCTCCAAAAAGCACCCCAAAAACCCAACACCCCAAACCCACCAGCATCCCAAAACACCAGCACACAAAACCACCAGCATCCCCCCAAAAAAGCATCCAAAAAACCTGAATCCCAAAAACCAGCACTGCAAACACACCAGCACCCCAAAACACTAGCACCCCAAAACCACCAGCATCCCCCCAAAAAAACAGCATCCCCAAAAAAAAACAGCATCCCAAAAACCCGTACTGCAAACACACCAGCACCCCAAAACACCAGCACCAAAACCCACCAGTATCCCAAAAAAAAGCATCCCAAAAAACCTGCACCCCAAAACCCAGCACCACAAACACACCAACACCCCAAAACCACCAAAACACCAGCACCCCAAAACACCAGCACCTAAACCCACCAGCATTCCAAAAAATAGAGCATCCCAAAAAAAGTGCAGCCCAAAAAGCAGCACTGCAAAAACACCAGCATCCTCCAAAAAGCACCCCAAAAACCTAGCACCCCAAAACACCAGCACACAAAACTACCATCATCCCAAAAAACTGCACCCCAAAAAACAGCACTGCAAACATGCCAACACCCCAAAACCCCAGCACCCCAAACACTCTAGCACCCCAAAACCCCACCATCCCAAACACTCTAGCACCCAAAAAAACCCAGCACCCCCAAAAAACAGCACCCCAGACCAGCAACATCCCAAAAAACACCATCCAAAACACCTATGCCCCAAAGCACCAGGACCCCAAAACACCAGCACTCCCAAAAAAAGCACCCCAAAACCCCAGCATCCCAAAATACCAGCACCACAAACACACTAGCACCCCAAAAAACCAGCAACCTGAAACACCAGCACCCCAAAACACCCATGCCCCGAATAACCAGCACCCTAAAACACCAGCACCCCCAAAAAAAGCACCCCAAAACCCCAGCATCCCAAAATACCAGCACCACAAACACACTAGCACCCCAAAAACCAGCATTCCACAAAACCAGCACCCCCAAACACATCAGCACCCCAAAACCCCAACACCCCAAGAGCCCAGCCATGGACCCACCCCCGGGGAGCTGGGCTGGGTGTTGGGTGCCCGGGCGTCTCGGGGGGATGTGGGAGCTGGGGAGGGGGGATGCTGGCTGTCCCCAGGGCTGTCCCCAGGGCCGTCCCTGTCCCCACGCCCGCTGTCTCCCCAGTCCCATGGGGACCCGGCAACCCCATCCCGGGGGATGGAGGCGGGGGGCTCACCGGCCAGCGAGAGGAGGCGCAGGCTGCCCATGCTCAGGAGATGCTTCAGGCCAAAATCCTGCACCTGGAAAAGAAAATGGAGTGGGAATTGGGGGGGACAAGGAGGAGCTCCACAGGGGGGGGCTGGTGGCTGCTGTGGCACTAGGGGCTTGGCAGGGGCAGGGTGCTGGGTGCTGGGGCAGGAGCAGGGTGTCAGGGCTCACAGGAGCAACTCCATCCCTTCCCCGCTTCCCAGCACCAAGTCGTGGGGGCTCCAGCCTGTCCCCGTCCCCAGGGAGGTGCCAGCCCCCCTGCCCTCCCCGCCGTGCCAGCCGGGATGGGCACGGTGGTGTTCCCCCACCTACCTGGCAGCACCAGCGCAGGTAGAGGCTCCGCAGGGATGACATGGTGGACAGGTAGCTGAGGCCGGTGTCGGTGATCCGCACGCACCTGCCGGGGACACCGGGTGTCCGGGTGTCAGGGATGGCCGGGAGCAGGGCACCCATGGGTGGCCCCAGACCACGGCCCCTACGCTGCACCCACTGCCTCCAGCACGACTCAGCATGGCTCGGCACGGTGTAGCATGGCGTGGCTTGGCATGGCACGGCACGGCTTGGCATGTCATGGCTCAGTACAGCCTGGTGTGGCACAGCTTGGCATTGTGCAGCACGGCATGGCATGGCATGGCTCAGCATGGTTTGGCATGGTATGGCACAGCTCGGCATGGCATGTCATGGATCAGCATGGCTTAGCATGGCGTGGCACAGCTCGGCACGGCATGACATGGCTTGGCCCAGCCCAGCCTGCCACAGCTTGGCATGATGCAGCATGGCATGGCACAGCTCAGCATGGCATGGCATGGCTCGGCATGGCTCGGCATGGCATGGTATGGCTTGGCATAGCACAGCATACGTTGTCGCTGCTCGGCATGCCTCGGCATGGCTTGGCATGGCACAGCATGGCACAGTTCAGTATGGCATGGCATGGCATGGCACAGCTTGGCATGGTGCAGCAGGGCATGGCACTGCTCAGCATGGCATGGTGAAGCATGGTGAAGCATGGCATGGTACAGTGAAGCATGGCATAGCAATAGCATGGCTCAGCATGGCTTGGTACGGCATGGCACAGCTTGGCATGGTGCAGCAGGGCATGGCACTGCTCAGCATGGCATGGTGAAGCATGGTGAAGCATGGCATGGTACAGTGAAGCATGGCATAGCAATAGCATGGCTCAGCATGGCTTGGTACGGCATGGCACAGCTTGGCATGGTGCAGCATAGCATGGTATAGCTCAGCATGGCTTGGCATGGCACGGTATGGTTTGGCATGGCTTAGCATGGCATGGCACAGCTCATCATGGCATGGCACAGCTTGGCATGGTGCAGCTCAGCACGGCATAGCATGGCTCGGCATGGCATGGCATGGCACAGCATGCCTTGGCACTGCTCAGCGTGCCTCGGCATGGCTTGGCATGGCATGGCATGGCATGGCACAGCATGGCTTGGCACAGCCCCATACCTGTCGAGCACCAGCTCCTCCAGCTTGTGCAGGTCACAGGCGATGTACTCCAGGGCCATGTCGGTGATGCGAGGGCACCAGGAGAGGTCAAGGCTGCGCAGCTTCCGCAGGTTCTCGGCCACCAACTCCACGCCATCATCCGTCACCTTGGAGCAGCCGGAGAGGCTGAGGACGCTCAGGTTGGGCAGGCTGTGGACCATGTTGACCACGCCGTGGTTGGTGATCTCCCAGCAGGAGTTGAGGCGGAGGGTGTGGGTGGTGTAACCTTGCTTGGCGGTGAAGTAGGCGAGCGCCGTGTCCGTCACGTGGTAGGCTTGAAGGTTGAGCTCGGTGAGGTTGGGCAGGAGCTGCGAGATGGCGGCGATGGCGTCGTCGGCCACGTTGATGCAGTCACTGACGCTCAGCGCCGTGATGCGGGCGTTGAGGCTGGACCACAGCCCGGCCTCTGTGAAGTCGTTGCAGCCCGACAGCTCCAGCCGCACCACCCCCTGCATCTGCTCCAGCATCACCTGCCGAGGGCCAGGGCGTCAGGGCACACTGGGCACCGCTGCCTGCCCCATGCAGCCCCACGCCCCCATCCCAGCTCCCTCTGACCCTCCTGTGGCTTTTCTTGCTGCCCCCAGCCCTCTGTGGGTCCAGCCGTCTCCATGGGCCCCACGGTGTCGGAGCAGCACCCTGCTCTAAGGCATGCCAACACCGCTGGGGAACAGGAGGGGACAGGCAGGGACAGGCCATGGCCTGTACCCAGTGCTGTTGGCAGGGGCAGGATTAATGCCCACTCCCAACCTCGGCACTGCTCGGGTGGGGTGTGTTTGGCCATGGCACAGGGCAGGGGACCTCACTGGGGACCTTGCAGGACCATGAGTTGCCCCATCTCCATCTGACCCACAGCCCCCTGCCCAGGAGACCCCCCTTGCTGGGCAGCAGCCAGCCAAGCGGGGATGTCCCCATCCCCCGAGCCCTGCTCACCACCCACTGCCACATCCACCGCCCGGGGGTATGGCCACCTCGCCTGGCTTTGCCTTCCCGGCAGGGATGGGTGAGGGCAGCATCCACAGGCAGCAGGGATGAACCCCCCCCATTGACACCATCCTCACCCTCACCCCCCCAGGCGGTAGCCCATCCCACTGCCCAGACCACGGGCAGGGGCTCCTGACGTTGCCTGCACCCATGAGATGTCCATGCTGCCTGACTGCTCTTTGCCTATGGCTGGTGAAAGCTCTGCCCATGCGTGCGTTCCCAGGGCCACCAGCAAGGACCCACCATTGCCACGTCTCAGCCACCTCACCGGGGTCACCTACCTCCAACCCCGCATCCGTGATGGTCGACCTCTTAAGGCTCATGGACTTGACCCCCTTCTTGGAGAGGGGGTAGTTGTCAATGAACTCACAAATGTCCAGGTCGGAGACCCCCACAAGGCAGAAGCCGTCGAAGCCGCGGACGGCGAAGCCCTGCAGGCTGACAAACTCCTTCTCGCCACCAGGCAAGATGTTGTAGAGCTCTTTGGTGTGCAGGACGGGTGTCAAGCCCACCCAGAACTTGGGTTGGTAGAGCACCCGCCGCCACGCTTTGCACACCTGCGCCAGCACACACTTCTCGCACGCCGAAAAGTACCAGAACAAACGATTGAGGATCTTCTCGTCCACCGCCAGCTGCCTTTCCGAGGGCGAGCCGGGCAGCCGCTCCGGTGAGGGCTGCTCCGAGCCTTCGCTCGTGTTCAGTCCCACCAAGGAAGCGCTGGGAGGGGAGGAGACACCGGCCAGAGCGGCCAAGGAGAGTGGGGAGGCCAGGCTGGGGATGGGCAGGTCACTGCGGTGGGCTAAGGCCGGGCTGAGGATGGCAGGCACGGAGGAAGGCTGGCACAGACGGTTCTTGACGGCGGGGGTGCCTTTGGTGATGCTGGCGGAGCCGAGGCCGTTGGGTTGCGTGGGGATCTTCACCAGTCCATTGCGGGGTAAACATGGGGGCTTGGTGTCGCCGTTTCTCGGGTTCGACATCTTCTACAGGTCTCTCTGCAACACAGGGGTGTGAGGTGAAGGGCTGCCGGTCTGGCAGGGAGCAGGCAGGGAGGGTGGGCAGGGCTGGGGGGTGTCATGGCACTGGTGGGGAGGGAGACCCTGGGGGTCCCTGTGCGGGCAGCAGGGTGGCACGGGGAATCGGGTGATGCAGGGCTGCTGGGCACAGCTGCAGAGGGGACAGAGCGGGGTCCTCCAAGGGGCTGTGTGGCCCTAGTGTCCCTCCTGATGGGAGACAGATGGGGATTTTTCCCCAGACATTCACATCCCTCTCTGAGCCTGGGATACAGCCATTCTGGGCAGGGACACCTCCCACCAGCCCAGGTTGCGCCAAGCCCCATCCAACCTGGCCTTGAACCCCTCCAGGGATGGGGCAGCCACAGCTTCTCTGGGCAACCTGGGCCAGGGGCTCACCGCCCTCACAGCAAAGGATTTCTGCCTCAGATCTCATCTCAATCTCCCCTCTTCCAGTTTAAAACTGTTCCCCCTCATCCTATCATTACACTCCCTGATCCAGAGTCCCTGCCCAGCTTTCCTGGAGCCCCTTGAGGGACTGGAAGGGGCTGGAAGGTCTCCCCGGAGCCTTCTCTTCTCCAGGCTGAACCCCCCCAGCTGTCTCAGCCTGTCCTCACAGCAGAGGTGTTCCACCCTTTGATCACTTTTGTGGAGGGCAGCGGCAGTAGAGCAGAGCTGCCCGCACTCGCTGTGCCAGCCCTGCGCTCGGCGGTGAGCCCGTGCCAGCTGGGAGTGTTGCTGAGCCTTGCCATGCCTCGCGGCAGCCGGGTGGCACCCCAGCAAACCAGGCCAATAAATATTTCAGTAGCAGCGAGGCCGGCTTTCCAACAGCCCCGCTGCACCCTGCCATCCATTATTCAACACATTTCCCTCTATAAATATGGAGGTGAATAATTGATGGGGGCTTGGCCCCCTCCTTCTTGTTCAGCCCGTGCATGGCATGGGGCCCTGCCGGTCTGTTGCCCATCCTGCCCGCTCTCTGTTTGCCGGGGCTGTGCCAGACCCTGCCTGGTCTGAGGCTGGAATGCGCTGGGCTCGTGGCAGTCCCCCAGGGACACGGCAAGGAGCTGGAGCCCGAGAAAGTGGCTTCCAGCCCAGGGATCAGGGGACAGGGACACAGTGCCTGAGCCCTGAGGGATGACTGGCACATCCAGCTGGCAGTGGCTGATGGGACCCGAGGACCCTCTCCATCGCCAGCTCCCCCTGGACCCAAGATAAAAGTGAGGGAGTTATTTTAGCTGCTTGATTTGGGATGGAGATGGCCAGACCCTGATGGAGGGGCACCAAGGGAGCAGCATCCCAGCCAGTGATGCTCATAGACCAGCTCCATGGGCTCTGAGGATGCTCCATGCAGTCCTGGGGAATGGCAGGCAAGCGGGGCGCAGCCTAGATCCCAAATGCCCCCAATCCATCGCTTTCCCCATCACAGCACCCCCAGGCCTCATCCAGCCCTCCTGGCGCAGCCGGGGAGGGGAGCAGCCACACAAAAGGTGCCGTGGAAGGGCCCAGGAGCACAGGCAGCTGCCAGCAGCACAACCGGCAAGTCCCATGGGGTGCATGGCATGCCACATCTCCTGAGGACGCCTTCGCCGGCACAACGGGACTGCGGGACGGGGCTGGTAGAACCTGCTGAAGCCTCTCCCACGGTGTAAGTGGCAGCGGCATGGAGGTGCCTGCAGACGGTCTGGCCCGATGGCAGCATCACTGGCGAAAGCCCGGCCTCCGGGGATGAGCCCGGCCCTGTGCAGACAGTCTGGCGCCACTCCCTGCTTGGATGCAGCCTCTGCTGCCTCCGTTCCCACTGCCCGCCAGAGGAGCTGGGCCTCTGATGCTTGGACATGTGTTAAATCCACTTGAAAGCAGGAGAAGAGGAGGAGAAAGAAAGAAGAAACTTAAAACCAGTGGCTCAGCACTTGGCAGCAATTAGGGAAGCAAACAGAACATGCATCAGGGTGTCTAACACAGCCATACAGCACAAATCCAAACAGATAGTTACCAGGCGGCACGGAAAGGCTGTTGCTCCAGCACAGAGCCCAGAGCCAGAGTCGTTCGGCGTGCTGGCTGTTCCTGGGGAGAGGGCAGGTGGTGGCAGAGGGGCAGCCTGGGGCCTCGGGGGCCCAAGGGGACAGTCACGGGAGAAAACAGATGCTGACAAGTCGCCGGACCGAAATGCAGCCAGCGGGAGGTGTTGGTGACAGTTACAACCAGCTCTGACCTCGGCTGGTCCCTGAGGCCAGGCTCAATGTGGGGTGCTGAGTGGATTCAGCAGCTTTCCCAGTCCTGCCTTGGAAAGCTGAGCCAGGTCCCCGCTGCCCCAGGCGCTGAGGCTGCCTGTCTGGCTGACAAAAATCCCGAACCACGAACAAACTGAGAAGTCACTTCAAATAGAAAGACGGATGAGATTCAGGCCTTCTGGGCACAGGCTGGCTCCAGGCAGCGTCAGCGGGAGGCCGGGCAGGCAGGTAGGCTGCACATAGCCACATCTCTCTGGGGAAATGGGCAGGCAAGGAACTGGGGGTTTCCTACCGCCCCAAAAGGAGCAAGACTGTGCCTGACGGGAGGATCCCAGCCTGGAAAAGGTGGTCTGGGGGCACAGACTGGGGAGGGGAGTGGATCCAATAGCTGCTTTCTCCCCTACCTCTGGCACCGTGGGACAGCACTGGGATCTGCCCTCCACAGCTGCAGGAAAGCCCTTGCCTGCAGCCAAGCAGCCCCTAGGCTCCCACGGCCCAGGGCTGAGGCCACATCGCTCCAGTGTACAAAGTGCAAGTACTGCATCCCATGGAGACCAGAGCTGCTGCGTGCTGAGATGCCCGGCACACACCCTGCCCTGCCCCAGGCCCTGCCTCCAACCCACCAAGACTGCAGAGGGATAGGGAGATACGAAGCCGTCTGCCTTGGAGGTGTCAGTACAGAACCCCTCGGATGTTCCAGCAGCTCCATGAGCCTCTCCATATGCTTTTTGGTCACTGCAAAGCAGCAGAAGAGCAGAGATCTGTCTTTCCCTCCTCTCCTCATCATCTTACTGTTTACAGATTGCATGACTGGGCCAACAACAAGGCTATCAGAAGGAGAGCTCAGTGCTTGGAATGACCATCCTCACTCTGGGATCCCACAGGAAGGGCCCAGCTTCGCAACCCCCCTCTGCTTTCACAGGCCACACCTCATGGGGGAAGCATCTGCCAGCAGTGGAGTGCCAGCTCCCAATCCACAGTGGGAGGAAACCTGACAAAAGCAAAGGGCAAAGTCTTTTAGTCTCCCAAATTCACTCCGGGGTGCACATTTCACAGGAAACATCATTGCCAGAGAAGTCACTCCATTCATGAGGGTTTTGTCATCCACAATGAGCGATGATGCAGTGTTGGGGGGCGGATTTGACGCAGGAAGAGAGAAGAAAGAAGGGGGTCTAAGGGCCTGTCACTACAAACATTACACAGATGATGAAGATGCTGGGAAGAATAGGACAAAAGCTGCCAGGAAGACACAGCTTGTCCAAGCCGTTGCAAAGTTTATGGTCTCCATGTGGTAGTGAAGAGGGATGAGAGCCTCAAGAGATGGGCAGGATGATCAGCCACCGTCAGTGCCACCCCTGTATGGGTGTTCACCGGAAGACCCCAGGCTGTGGCAGATGAGATGTGCTGGATCAGACCGTCATCCAGCTGTAGCTGGGCTCCAGGGTGAGCAATGGGCCAGCCGGGCTCGGACCTTACCGAGGACACTGGATCAGCCGTACTCGGAGGCCACTGGAGACCCCAGACTGGCCAGGCGTGGGAGCCACCGGGGCTCCTGCCCTGCTCGCCGAGCAGGCCCGTTCAGCACCGCGGACAGAGGGTCCGTTCAGCACCGCGGACAGCGTCTCCGTTCAGCACCGCGGACAGCGGCCCGCACCCTCCTTGGGGCCGCAGCACCCGACAAGGGAGCCCCGCAAAGGTGCCCCTGCCGGACCCCCCGCCTCAGCGACCCCCGTGAGGATACACTGTTGTCCCACCAGGTCCCTGTGAGGATCCACCATTGGCCCAACAGGTCCCTGTGAGAGCCCCCTATTGCCCCGCCACCCCCCTGTGAGTGTTTTCTATTTTTACGCTGTCCCCCTGTGAGGATCCACTATTGCCCCACCAGGTCCTGTGAGGATCCACTATTTCCCCAACAGGTCCCTGTGAGAGCCCCCTATTGCCCCGCCACCCCCCTGTGAGTGTTTTCTATTTTTACGCTGTCCCCCTGTGAGGATCCACTATTGCCCCACCAGGTCCTGTGAGGATCCACTATTTCCCCAACAGGTCCCTGTGAGAGCCCCCCTATTGCCACGCCAGGTCCCTGCAAGGATCCTCTATTGCCCCAACAAGTCCCTGTGAGGATCCACCATTGCCCCAACAGGTCCCTGTGAGTATTTTCTAGTTCTTCGGCAGCCCCCTATGAAGATTCACTATTGCCCCACCATCTCCCTGTGAGGATTTGCTATTGCCCTTCTAGGTCCCTGTGAGGATTTGCTATTGCCCTTCTAGGTCCCTGTGAGGATCCTTTGCTGCCCCACCAGGTCCCTGAAGGATCCAGTATTGCCGTCAGGTCCCTGTGAGGATCCGTCATTGCCCCACCAGGTCCCTGAACGATCCACTATTGCCCTGCCAGGTCCCTGTGAGATCCTACTATTGCCACCCAGGTTCCTGCCTTGAAGCGCAGTTATTGCCCTGCCACAATCCAAGGCTGCTGCAAAATTATTTCTGTAGAGCCACTGCTTCAGTGACAGAGCTGCTCAGCAGCAAGCAGCCATCATTCACGGCTTCCTGCACACACACACACACACACACACAGATCTATGCACACCCAGACACATGCATGGACACAGCCACAGCCACCCTGCCAGAGCCCCAGGAGCTGGTGGATACACCTTGCACGAGCCTTGGCATTCAGCTGCACATATACATGCACCCATACACACACAAACAGAGATAAGCGCATGCACACACGCACACACAGAGGGTTGCATCAGCTGAATTCATTAGCCCATCTATTTTTACTAATGCAGCAAATCAAGTTGCTCTACAGGCGGAGAAAACACACCCGAGACACAGTGCTGTGGCAGAGCACATAGCCAAGGCTTTTGTCCAGTACTCCGGAGGGTAACGGCTCCCCGGGACTCCCTCAGCTCTACATGACATCCCCAACCAGCAGCAATGCCAGGCAGGCTCCTGTTTTGGGGGGGCTGATCCTGCTGACCAAAGCACATGATAGCCATAAAGACATCCCACTGTATGGATTGCCTTCCCCGGCAGTGCTCGGTGGTGTGTGAGCTGCCTTCTGCTCTGATCCCATCAGGCTGGACCACTGCCCATGCTGGGAGCAGTCAGAGGGGAGTTTATGACTGCTGGCTTTCGAGGCTGGGTCCCCTCGGAAGGCTTGGGTCACCCCAGCAATGCAGAGGAGCCTCAGGAGGCCCTGGAAGAGCTGCTGGATCTGCCAGAGGTGGAGAGGCAGCGGTTGTGTTTGGGTAGAAGCTGCCTGTACATGTGCGTGCGTGTGTGTGCACATCGATCTGCGCTCCCGGGTTCGGCGCTCACACAAGTCAGCTGGGAGAGAGGCTCAGAGCACAGCTCCAAACTCAGTGCTACCCATTCCCCCGCTGCACAAGCCAGGAATTCAGGGTGGGGAAGGGCCTCGTCGCTCCGCCTGGCCCCAAAGACCTGCCATTTGTGTGATGGAGCTGGGAAACTCCTTCCTGAGGTTACCCCGAGATCTTCCTGGGGGGCCAGAGGGCTGAGAACAGCTCTCCTGCATCCTTGTTGGCTCTCAGTGATGCCAAAGAACTTGTCCCACCTTGCAGCGGACAAAGAGGATCAGGAGGGACTGGGAAAACAGCTGACTTGAGTCCCATTCATGCCGGCTGCCACTCTCAGTGCCAGGCTGGCTGGTGAAACCATTGCTGGGTCTCAGGCAGCTCATGGCCTAGCAGCTGAGCCATTGTGATAGGGACCCCCCAGCACTGCTCTCCCTCAGGTCCCACAGCCTTTCCGAACAGCGGGAGCTGGGGCTGGGCTATGTGGGGCGGCCATCCTCGTGCCCAGGGAGTGGGCCAAATGCTGGCTGAGGTGCCAAAGCCAAGCTCTGCTCGGGTCCCTACCACTTTCTGCTTAGCTGAGAGAACAGCTCATGTCCAGGGCAACCGGGAGACGTAGCTCCTGTCCCCCCCAGCCTGGGGGAGTCGGAGTGAGGAGGCAGAGCTCCAGACCCCCCAGGCCCAGCCAGGCAAAACTTCCTCGCAACAGGCAGTGGGGTCCCCTCCGGCTGCTGCAAGCCCTTCCCACAACAGCATTTATCATCTCTGTTGAGATCTAAATCTCCCAAGTCATCAAGCCCTGGCCTCTCTGTCTTTCCCAGGCAGCCCCATGTCCCCTGGGGGGACCCCGCACTCAAGAGGAGGACAGGATGCACAGAGAAGGGCCCATCTGGGCCCATCTCCTCCAGCCTTCTTCAGAGGTCCCAGGCCTCACTGCCGTGGGAGGATGCTCATGCTTCAGCCAAGCTTTGCCCTGCTCCCCACTGACCGAGGCGAGGGGAAGAGGGAGCGGTTCCTCTTGGGGCAGCTCCTGCCCAGCCTGGTCCCCTGCTGCAAGCCCAGCCAAAGCCCAACCCACAGCACCCAGCACATTACAGCCCTTCTTTTTGCCCCTCTGGGCCCAGGAAGAGCTGAACAAAAATGCAAGATCCCACCAGGAGAAAGGAGGCAGGAGACCGTGGCCCATGGCTGCCCTCATGCCCCCTGCCCACTGATGTGCTCCCCAGGTACCACTGGGATTTGAGCCGCTTCTTCAAACCCCTTCATCCCTCCAGACACGGCAATGGCCACGCAAGCAGTGATGCCCCTTTGCCCCCAGGCTCGGGGGTCCATCCAGGAGCTGGGGTTGGGGTGAGGCGGGCAAATGCCTGCCCAGCATGGAGGCCATCAGCGCCAGGCTCGTGGGACACTGGGGTGGGGAGGGGATGTTCGGCCACGGGACTCCTCGCTGCAGGGCGTCATGGGTGATAAATGCCAACACAGGTTCCAAAAAGCCCTTAGATGCATCCTAGAAGCAAAGACACTGGCCTCATCCTGCTCCCGGGGCCACCTGCTTCCCCTGGCCAGGAGCAGGGTATGGGTCACACCTCCAGCAGGAAGAAAACCCGGAGAAATGCCTTCTGCCTACCTGCCCCCTCCCCAAATGCTCTCCCCTTCAGCCCCAGCGCTCTCCTCTTCGCTGCTGGCCCTGGGGCACCCAGAAAACGTGGCCGGTCCCTGTGGTGGGTGGGCAGAGGTTTGGCGGGGGTGGGATGCTGCTGAAGGAGCCCTGCTCGCCCACGCGCCCTGTCCTGTTCCCTCCCACATCATCGGCACCCACTTGCTGCCCAAATCCCCTTTCTCCTCTCCAGGAGTTGCTCCATCTGCACAGACCCTGTGAGGAGCAACGGGCCATGACCCACAGCTGGGGGCCAGGAGGGCGCCTGCCCTGGCTTGTGGATGGGGAAACTGAGGCACAGGGAGGGCAGTTGCCGGACTCTGAGCCAGGCAGAGCTTAAACCCACGAAGTGTGAAGGCAGGATCCAGCCCCCAAACCCAAAATGCTCCTACTCTGGCCTCCCTTCTCCAGGCACGGCCACCTCCTCACAGGATGGTCAACACTGAGGTGACCCCACTGGAGGGGACAAGGGGACCCTTTCTCCCCTCCAGCCTTCCCTCATGTGCCACCACGGCCTGAAAGAGGGTCCCTCCATCCCTGGAAGCAGGATCTGGGGAGGCGGGTTGTTCCCAGTACCGGGGATGCTCATCTCCCCACCACCGTGGAGCTGCTGGCACCAGGAGGAAATCAGGCCTGGTGGATGGCAAAGGGATCGATGTGGGGGAAGCCAGCTCGGGGAAAAATAGATATCTAGCTCATTAAAAATGGATGCTCAAGCGAGTCCTCCCCACTCCAAAGCCGCCTCCCTCCCTCTTCCTGGTAGCTGGAGTGAAATCAGCACCCAGCTTTCAGAGGAGGGGAGATGCCAGCACAGCACGATGCTCGCTCTGCGTCTGCTGCTCCCACCCTGCTGCGTGCTGAGACCCCCTGGGTGCTGCAAATAGGGCCTGAGCCCCCCTGTACCCTGGGCAGGGGGTGGTCGTGGAGCAGGACCTCTGGCAGGACTGTCCCTGCTGCAAGGACCACCATGCTCTGGCCTTCGCTGCCCAGGCATTGCCAGGTCCCATCACCGCCGGTGGATGCCTGAGAGCCAGAGCCAACCCAGCACCTCATCCCAGTGCGCCATGGCACCCTCAGACCCCCACCTGGGCGAGGCTGTTGGGGTCTCTGCCTGGCTCCTGCCAGAAGCCTGTGCCTCAGTTTCCCCCAAGCCTGCCTCAGCCCTTCCATGGGGCTCAGTCTGCCCACCCAGCCCCCAGCCCCAGCTGGCCTCTCACATAGACCCCTCTGCCTGTCCCTGTCCCCTGTCTGGCCAAACCAACCTGCCCCCTGCCCCTCACCCCCATCTTGGGCTCCTGGGGTGTCCCTGGCCCTGTGCTGGGCCCTGTGGGATCCCGCTGTGGGGCTCAGCCCCCTTGGCCCCATTCCAGCCAGGGCCTTCCCCTTCTTCCATGCTCTGGGACTGGGGGTGGCTGCCCGTTGTCCCTTCCCCTGGCCTGTGTCACCCCACAGTGGAGGAAAGCCTCACCAAGGTGTTGGGGTGCCGGGATCTTGGGGTGCAGGCGTGGGGGGTGCCAACAGTCCCATGGTGCCACCAGCGAGGACAAGAGACAGTTTGGGAGCCGGCAGCAGAGGGGGCGCAGCCAGCAGCCCCACACCCAGCTGACCCCATCCCCACGGCGATGTCCCCCTAAAGCCCCATCCCAAAGCATCCCCGGGTACCCACCCGACACCCCCCCCACACCGTTCCCCGCTGATGCTCAGCCATGGCGGGGCGGTGGGGGGTGCCACCACCTTACACCCCCCTCCCCAGTAACCCCAAACCTGGGGCGGCCCAGCATCACTGTGTGTGTATGTGGGGGGGTTCACCCCCGACCACCATCCTCGGCTGAGCT
>VYZM01021960.1:9523-35900 GCA_013398915.1 Dromas ardeola | reverse complement strand
TTTTTTTTTTTGTATATTGGTAAAAGTGTAACTCACACTCAGTTCCAGTGGATGCATGACTGTCTCTACAGCCACACCAAGCAAAAGAGTTATGTTGGTAACTGTTACATACAAACTATTCTTCAAGTTGTCGATGTTTTCATTTTCAAGTTCCTCACAGTCTGACTGTAGGTAAGGGCCATCAGTGAGCCTACTGGAATATCATTTTAGAGAAATGAATGACTGACCTGTCAAGCAATCAAATCATGCTAACTGAAAAGCAAACAAGCTTAGCTGTAAAACTGCTCAAACGCAAAAGAACCCAGCCCTAGAGGATGGTTGCCCGACCATATACAATCCAGCAGTAGGGTAGCACTCAATGATGGTTGATTATTCACAGTCCCATCCCCAGTGCTTAGGCCTGGGGAAAGCCTCTGCTTATTGTGTCACACCTTGAAACGTGGTACATGGTAATTAGTTTTTTTGTTTGCTTCTATGTTCCTAGGTTTCGATTGTGACAGAAGGTTTTTTATTTCCAGATGAAGAATTGGAATTAAATAACTTCAGATGGAACTCTTTGTTCTAGTAACACCTCAAGTGATCGAGGTAAGAAAGGTGAAGAAGGAAGCAAAGACTCCTGCACTTTCTGGTATAGTGCCTACACAAAAAGGTCTCCACCCATGCACGGAACATCTTGAAAAGCACAAAAGTGCACAAACTTATGGAAAGAATAGAAGAGACAAGAGATTGCTCCCAAATCATAACCATAATCTGTATAACTAATTTAGAAAATAATTTAACTACAATGGTTCAACATCAGGGAAATTAATCCCCTGAAACAAAGAGGAAATCAAACAAGGTCTATACTAGTAAAAGCAATAATTTGCCAACAGTTAACCTACACCTGTATCTGGAATACTACAATACAGGACTGAAAAGTAATAAACCCCCCAAAAATATATATATACACTCACAAATGCTGTCTTTTTAAATTAAGCAATTTTCTATTTCTTAATTGGAACTTGTTTAAAACAAACAAAAACACCGGAAAACCCAAGCAAACAAATTTCACTGCTCTTCTCTTTACTTCAATATACTTTACTCCCCACGAGTTCCCATCAGCAATTTGTTAACTGAACAACCACATAAGAGAACATCCAAGAAACCGACAAGGAAAAAACAAGACGGAAACCAAACAATGGTGGTAAAAATGACAGAAAAGAGTAATATAACACGGTGAAGAAAATGCTACGTCTTTTAAATGTCGAAATCAGAAACATATCTGGAGATAGGGGTTTGGGTTAAAAAAAACACTAGCAAGTGCTCTCAGGAATGAATGAAGTTGCAAATGTGGACCGTCTGAGAATTTAGGCTTGATCTTCCAATCCATAGTGTGTTGTTACAGTATAAAACACATTAATACTGCTGCTAAAGGACCTTCAAGCTTTATTGTCATGTCATAAGAAATGACTAAAGGGAACTACATTTCTTTATGAATGGATCGCTTCAAAGATTACATTTAATGGAATTACCTACCTTACACATTCAAATTAATGTCAGATTGTATTGCAGACAAAAGGAATCCTCACATTCTTCAGTCATTTCAGCATTAGAGTTTGACATGCAACCTACATGACAGACGGTCATGTCAATAAATGATGGAAGAGGAAGTAGAGAAGGACTAATGAAAAGAGGTTACTTCCTCTTACTAAGGTTTTATGATTGAATGGTCTGGGTGAGTTCATGTTCTCAGATTTGCTGTTACTATTCCTGCATTTTCAAATAGCAGAACTCTACAAATGCAGAGACTATTACCTCCCTTTTTCAATTGCTTCGGTTCTTAGTCACATGAATTCACACATACAGCAAAGGGGGGTGCAGCTGTGGAAGTATACTCTGAAAAAAATGGAAAACTCTTGGCTTCAGTAAAGCCTAGGGAAATTTCATTCAAATAAAAGACTGAATGAAGAAGAAATGGTCAAATCATTCAGCATACAAAAAAGCATTTGAATGCTTGTCAAGGAACGTGCTTTAAAACACTATGAAAAAAAGACAGTCTTCAAAAGAGAAAAGAATCACTGCTAAATGCATCTGATTAACTGCAAAACCAGTTTTCTGCCGCAATACTACTCAACATCGCAGCTCTCATCTTCCATTTAACATTAGGTAATGTGGTGGGTTTTTTCTTAAATCTTTTGTAATATAAAGATCATTTACAGAATTGTAATATTTCCCCTTCCATTTCCAGAACAAACACAGAGTATAATGACTCCTGATACCCACAAACGAATGAAGCCTTGTATTCATTGGCCAAGTTCTACTATAAGTCTAAGACAATCCATAGCTGTTTCATAGACTCCTAAAGAGAGATAGCCATCAACAATATGCCTTTTAATAAGGACCACTATACCTTCAGAGATTTGCATAAGGATCTGCCAGAGCTCACTGTATCACAATTCACATTGTCTACTTGGTGATTCAGCACAGCTTACTGTCAACTACTTCAGAAGCTTTCTTGTGGCAATTCAATGAAATACCAAACACTGGACATCAATGAACAAAATCAATGTGAGGAAACCATGTTAAATAGGAGGGAGGGAAACTATTGTTGATGGAGTTAAACAACATAGTGCTTTTGAAAGTCACCTTTGTAAGCATGTTTTTTTCCTTCTTTTTCTCTGGCATTGTTTGTCCTTCAGTCATTTTGCCAAAATTGATAGCTTTGACTGATAGCCACAGGAAATCATCTCTCATACCAATCTGCTCTGAAGACTGAAAAATCTAAACCTACTTAATCACCCAGCTTTATAGGAGAATTTGTGAATACAAAAGCTGCCTTTAATTAGCATACAAAAGAAAACTATAGGAAGAGCAAGTCTGAGCGTGACCGTAAATTGTAGCACTGACTAAATTTTAGTCATTGCACAGACTTAATATGTATGATGATTCTACACAAGAGCATTTACCTCAACTTATCTGAAAACAAAAAATAAAAACAGCATAATACTTTTCCATGGACTATTTCAAAATATAATTCTCATCAGAACTCTCAATTTACCATGACAACATAAATATAAACAATGTGAGCTCTTTTGTTTTTAGACTAACTTGAACTGAAAAGCCAGACAATTAATTCTTTGACACATTCATTAATCATGAGATATGAGATCTCTACATAATTAGATAATAAAATTTGGCAATTTCACTGGAGCAGCTAAACCTTAAGTAGACAAACGTTCAGAGTTGTGGTGATCTTGGTTTATGACGAAGCATTCACTCATGGTAAGAAAGACATTTTTGATGGGCTTTGAAAGTAAACTGAGTAACTGTTCATATAGTGGTTTCTGCTCCTTTAAAAAAACATGAGCATAAACTTTCCTTTTATCTTATGTAAAATCTGCACAAATACAGTTACATGCTACTACAGGTGAAATCTTGATTCACAATTTGGTGCAAGGCTGCACTGCCACAGGGAGGTTTCTTCACACTTTGGTATTTCAGAGAAAGGCATGGAAGCTTTTGATACCATCAATTACAGGCATTGGTGATTTCCATACTGTGATCATTAAGGAAATGCTGACGGTATGTTGTGAGTATTGTTTATCTGGAATTATGATTCAACATTATGTACCAAATGAGGAGAAATTCACATAAGGTATGAAATGGAATCAATGATTTGCAAGTGTCACTGAAGACCAATGCAAAAAACAAATGATGTAGCAAGCAATGATGTAGACAATGATGTAGCTAGCAAAGGTAAAAAGTTGTTTTTACACAACAAACCTTTACTTGTGGTGAATATTTTTTCTATTTTTTGAGGGGTAGGATGAAAAGAGCAGTTTCTCTGTAAGGATGCAAAGACTGATTTATTCAGCAAACTTGTTTCCTGCAGATGAGTTTTCCTGTGTTGCTATGTGATTATAAATCAAAACCTGAAAGCTTTTTTATGAGCCTTTTTAATGTGGTCTAAAGATAAAACCATATAATCATATGATTAAAGGCTTGCAGAACCAACGTCCAGTGTAACTTTCTCTAATAGTCTTGTTTACTACCCTTGGTTTTAAAAAACATACAGCAGTGACCACTAAATCTGGCCTTAAAACCAACCGTTACCTCATCTGACCTTTACTCTTGCTAGTGACAACGCTATGTCAAGGTCCTTTAACTTTCACCCTCTGGTGTCATGGATTTTGTTCTTTTTACATAACATGAAGAGCTTAATTCAAAGATAACTTTTCAAACTCATCCCTTCCTCTGGGTGCACAGTCTTTGCATCTTTACCTGGCTTTGCTAGCCTGTGCTATCTCCCACCAACTTCCTTATCCTTCTTACAGATGCCCTCTTGAGGATGGAGACCCAGAAAACTGCCTGCCTTTCTGCATGCTTTATGTGGTCCCATGTGAAAGTCTAAGACCCTCTAAGACTACTGAGTTTCATTCTGGAGTGGTCTTATTCACAGACATAAAAAACAGAGGGTGGCGAATGAGGAACATACAACTTCATCTTATGTTCTGCCTCATAACTGTCACTTGGTACATAATTTTTCCCCTTTTCTGCATGCTTCCTTCAGCTTGCTTACATTCTCTTTCTGAGGAGCTACAAGAGCATTTATTCTGAAAGCCACCAAAACCCAAAATTGGACAAACCACCAGGCAATCTCATGCCTGTCCTAGACAAAGAGATTTATAAGAGGTATTGCTGTGACCCCATGTCTCTATGTTAGTATGCGGTTTTAGTTCACATTTAAAAATATTATGGAATGAGCAGAAACTGAAAGTACACACTGGGTTTTAAGGAATTTTTGGTTTTTTAAGTGTTGAAAGAAAAAAGTTGTATCTTGCATGAACTACACAAAATATAGCATCAAACCTTGTGACAGACAAATGGATTTTCCCTGAATGAGTAGTGCAGAATCTGGCTGAGATTCTGTCCAAGTAAATTATGCCACTGAAATATAAATCCTCCTCCTTTCTTTTTTTTTTTTTTTAATGTGCCTTTTTTCCTGCCTCATGAAACTCTACTTACTATTGATCTCCTATACAGATTCATTGCTGTGTTGCTTTATTCAAAAGACGTTTTATTTTAAAATAGGTCACCATTCTAGAATCTACTCTAGAGCAGAAAATTTGAGTCAGATGCGGGGAAATTACCTTTTTAACACACGCTTTTCAGATGTAACAGCAGTTTAAGTCTTTAGTCTGGAATGAGAAGTTTCTCTCTCCCAGGTGTAGGCTCAGCCCCTTTCCTCCATTGCACCGAATCATCAGTGTCTCCCCTGAAGGCACTGGTGTTCTCTTTTAGTGAAGGGTGAAGAAAATTGTAGCAGGTGAAAGAAACGGCGCATCAGCAGTGGGTGCTCTACTTATTTTTGTATCAAACCAAAATCCTATCAGGCCTTGGACTCTGCCAATGACCTTCGCTCTCCACTGAACCAGCTCACTGTACGTACACCCCCCTGCACAAGACCAAAAAGTGAAAAAAACAAGAAGAGAATCAAATACAGTCCACCGACACTTAAAAAGTGCTTATACCAAATCTGCGGTTGAGAAATATTTATACTTTGGTGGTGACACTGCACAAGAACAAACACTATCGAGTCCTAATACTAACAAATAATTTGTTTTCTCAACAGCTGGGCTGACATGCTTCCTCTCTCACTCCCAGAGCTGGAAGACAGAGCTTTCAGCATTCATAATGTCAAATATTAAATTCAAATTCCTATTGCTGATTGCCTAAAACTTCAGAATCCCTCTTTGATGAAAACAATCTTACAACAAAGACCTATGTAAAAGCGTGCCAAGGCAACTGAACAGTGCTGACTCAGAAAGGAAGTCCACCTACTGATTCATTAACATGACTGCCAGCAGCACTGATGTATTCTTTGGAGATCTCTTGTTTAAGCAGTTTCTCAATTCATAGTTTGGTTTCTTATGTGGTTCCAAGTATATTAAACACCAGGAAGACCAAACACACATCCAAATCTGCTTATTTACCCGACTTTAAAGCTGCACCCTTTTCTTAACTACAAGAGCCATAGCAGGATGTCACTAATAACAAGAACATGCTGCAGAGCTATTCCACGATGTAAAACACGGCCAGGAGGACAGGCTTCTGTGAAAGAGCAAAGCCTTTGTTAGAATGGGCGACACACAGGGTTTGCAGTGACAAAGCAACCCTGAGACAGGTGCTCTACCACTGACAGCAGAGTTATAAGCCGGACATTCAGAGAGCAAGCTGTCTTATTTTTGTTCCGGTTCCTTGGTGGATTAGAAACAAATGACCACTGTACTGAATATATAGAGCACCTGCTTAGATTGTGTTAACTCTGACTGTTTTACATATTTTCCCAGAACAAAGCCCTTTGCGTGATTCAACAGAATCACACAAAGCTCAGCCCCTTTAGTTGCAAAAACCAGTAGTTGGTAATTCACCTTCTTCTCAAATCTGCCAACCAACTCTGAAAAAAGGCAAGTCTGTGCAGCAAACATTTTTGGATGACACTTGCACAGGCATGTTTGAACTATATGGAGTTAATGAATTATATGAAAAAAATATTAAACTAGTTAAATAGTAGCTCATTGATAATTTTAATTTCTGAAATATTTTAATGAAAAATGTAGAATACCAATTAAACAGCTGCATAAAGATAGCATAAGCAAACCCCTTCTTCCTCTCCCCTACATCCAAAAAGAATGAAGGCTGAAAAAAAAAAATCAAGTTCTCCAATGCCCTTCAAAATTTTAACACTTTATAAAAATCTTACACCTTTAAAGCAAAGACTCTTGACACAACCACTTGATGGTAGTTTATCATGATCCTTGCCAAACTGTATCAGTTTGGTCCGTCATTTCAGCTTATGTCCCTGTTTCCAGAGACATGATAATATGAACATCGCAGATTTTATTTAAAACAAAGAATAAAAAAAGAAAAAACCCAACCACCACCACATTTTTTTTCAGCTCATCTACTTATAAACTACAAGGTAATAAAATTTGACCACAGTGAATCATTTTAATGCTTGAAATACCTGAGTTTAACATGAAGAAACCTCACTGGTTTTAAAATTTATTATTTTGAAGATAATTTGAATGTAGACTTAGGCCTGGTAAATGCTTTGGAATCTGTGTTATTGACAACATTGTTTATTACATGTTACAAAGCTGGTGATCTTGAACATCACCACCTACTTTTACAGGATTGTTTAGTTTCACAGTGCAGCCTATGCAAGAATTTAGAAACAAAAAGAAATTTTGAAACTATAAAATCCTCTGGAAAAGTTAGCACACTCAAAATTTACCACCAGGTGTTACTTTGTGCTAAATTTATGGCAACAGCTTAAGTCCTCCCATCACAGTAAATTATTGGCAAATGGCTGTGGTTTTTTGCAACTCTTGAATAAAGAATAACAATATATATACTATAGTGTAAGGTACAATGAAATTCAGAATACCTAACTTACAATAATGTCGAACTCTTCAGGAGAAAAACAATTGTCAAAATACATTGCTTCACTTGATCCACATCTTTCTAAAGCAGTAGATGACCCAAAAAAATGGAAAAGAATGAGCACAAAGATATGTCAGGTTGCAATGATAAAATTGTACTTTTCCTTCTCATAAATACCAAGAAATGAAGAATGCTTCAATACCTATGATTTTATATGATGACTGAATCAACTTTTCCTCCTGGAAATTGTCAGACAAAACAGGTTTATATTTAACAGCATTATATTTTAAGAAAAAAAAAATAAAATCAATTAAACAACTCTTCAGTGGAAGCGTACATATAGGAATAAGAATTTCCTCAGAGATGAGAAGTCCATCCATTTCGGAACAGCCAATGGTTAGTGGGAAGGGTATTTATCCAAGATGCCTAAGTTTTTTATTTTTTTGTAAAATAAGGGTGTTAAATCTCAGTGTTTGAACATGAGAACCTCCACTGCATCTCTCTCAATTCCTCTAGTCTGAGATGTTCCATTTTGTGTAAATAATTAAATATACCTTGGAAGAGGAACATACCATATCTCCCACAAATAAGTTAAGTGCTATAATTAGTCTCCTCCTGAGAGTTCTTCTTACAGTCTCCTTTCTCTCCTCCTTTTAATTTTGAATGATTATTTTTTCAAGTAATATTGTTTATCCCAAAGCATACTGAAAATCTTACAGAACTGGTCAACTGTTTACTACTGAGATTCAAGCTTCTTACATTTCAGTTTTGGGCTTGATTTGTTTGAGTTTTTTTGTTTTTTTGGGTTTTTTTTGCTCAGGACTGTATAGACAACATTTAGATTAGAACATTTTTTACTTTTCTACTGTTTAGAGCTACTATGAAACTGGCCTGTGGAAAGCTATATCCCTAGGGACAGTGCAGAGGTACCTTATTACAATTAGTCTCTATTATTAGATAGGGGGAGGTGCATAATTCAGATGTAAAAGTAGGAACTCCTGTGAATTTTATATGTTGCAGCCGTGTGCAAGATATAAGATTTATCAAGTTGTTTGTATCTTTAGCCAAAAATGTCTGAACATATTTGGGTAAACCTGCTTCAAGGACTCAAGCTGCATTACAGGACAATTTTGTGTTAGGGAAGCTAATGCCAAGCCTCCAGTGTCCTGACTTTCAGGCCAGATCCTGCATCTCAAAATGCAGGAAAGATTATGTTTTGTTTCTTTGATAAATCTCTGAACTAACATTACAAGTTTGTTCAAATTCAATTTTGAAATATATATGAGTGTGCATTCACATATATTTCACCTATGAATATATGTGATCTACAATGTAGATCTTTACGCAAACACTTGTTTTGATGAAGTTAGATAATAACTAGCACAGAGTAACTTGTGGGCACTATGTAAAAGGTGACAGGAAGAAACAGTTATTGTCTATTTTTTTATAGTTACCAGTTCTGCTCATTTATCTGTTTTTGGCAGTGAACGATATTAATTTTTACCAAAGAAAATATAAGCACTGACATTGTGCTGAGGCTAGCAAATTATGTAGGTCTTCATTTCATCAAAGCAAATTGCAACAAAACTGCCAAAAAACCAACAGTGATCCATTACGCATCAAAAGACAGGCAGCTTAAGCCCAGCTCCATTACTATGCAACAAATTGAAGAGTCTAATGCCTTCAGCCAAAAGCTTTGATAAGTCGTTGTCCATTTTAATCAGATTTGTGCAAACTGTATTATTTGGCTGGTTACAGGGTTTGAATTTTTGTGTTTCCTTTACACAGTCAAATTTATTGTATGATGTATCTCTCCCATCAAAAAAAGATTTATTAAGCAAATCCAATCACTCCAGACGAAATTCTGGGAATTTATCATTTAAAAAGTAACGTTAAGTTTTATAATTCATAGAATAGCATAGTTCCTTCACCACTAAATAACATCCTTTTCTGACACTCCAAAAGAGTTTCTACAAGGAAGGGAAAAAAAGAAAAAAAAAAAGAGGAGGAGGGGGAAAAAAAAAAGATCAGTTTCACACCCAGAAAATCAAAATTAAAGGGTAAAAAAGGAGGCTGTAGAGGTAGGACAAGGCATAATGATTTTAAACTGAAAGATTAGATTAGATAAAAGGAAGAAATTCTTTACTATGATGGTGGTGATACACTGGCACAGGTTAACTGAAGAAGCTGTGGATGCCCCATCCCTGGAAATGTTCAAGGTCAGGTTGGATGGGGCTTTGAGCAACCTGGTCTAATGAAAGAAGCCCCTGCCCATGGCAGGGGGAGTTGAAACTAGATGATCTTTAAAGGTTCCTTCCAACCCAAACCATTCTGTGATTCTATGATTCTAAATGTTCATTATTTTCGGTTAGTTACAAAGCCGCAGTAATAAAAAAATGCTTTACTATTCCAGTTAGCTACTAACTCTGTCCCAAGAAGCAAGATAAAAGCACAGCAAGCAGAGGTGTAAAATCAGGAGGTTTATCATAATAATATTAAATAACATCTATCATAATAACTTCAAATAGGTTTTTTTTTTCCTCTCCTCAGTTTCACTATACTGCATTACTGATGACAAAGGATTTTTCCAGAATTCAATAAATCACATTAATAACTAATGATTGCATTCTAAACAAATTAAGTAAATGATGTGGTAAATATAAGCAAAGGAAGATAGAAGCTGACTATCAGCTAAACAATGAATTCTTTTGATCTGCACACAGAATCTAAATGGAAGCAATGTTCCTGCCATCAAAAGGAACTTCAGTTTGAAATAAACTAATTTTGGCATATGTAAACTAGATACTTGCAGTCTAAATACTTTAGTTTTATCAGAGAGTCAAAGAACATGTATGTGTGGGAGTAGCGACATGATTAGCAAAAGCATGACTGACACCTGGCAAACAAAAGTTTTCCTTAATGGCCAAACAAATTATAGGTACACCAAACTATTAATTCATGTGTTCTCCAGTAGTACTCGATTTTACATAGAACTTATGCTTTCTATTATATTTGGTTTTGTTTTTCATTTAACTCATGAAAGTATTATAGATATCTAGGAAATATATTTAATAAAGTATAAGCTTTATTTTAAAATACATATATGCAATTAAAATTAGCTCAACAAAGTACTTTAAAATAATATGCTATAGCTATAAGTCCTGCAGTAATACAAAGGTAGACTAGAACAACCGAACTCTCTCTGGTGCTATAAGGCCAAATATTCAACGTTAGTAACAAAGTCAATTTAGGCTTTTTAAAAAGGGGTCAAGATTTTCATATAAATCATCTCCCATTTCAGTAATCTCGACACTAAAAAATGCTTGGCAAAGTTAGTATCTGAGCACTTTTTAAAATCCAATCTTTAATAGCAATGATTCAGTTATAGGATTTTCTCATTTTGTCCAGAAGCTTTTAAACCCTGTGGCCAGATCAATGTCCATATATTTGATGCTCATTCTGTAGTCTCCTGATGCACGCACAAACTAGAAAAGAAGAATGTACATTACACAAGTGCATTGCTATCCCTTTGTCACAGAGAAAAAAAATGATAAATTATTACTCTGTGATGCCAAAATAAAGTGTTTTCAGTATATGAATAGCATTTTCTCATGTTGACATGGACAGAAAGTCTAAGGATTTTATAATCTTAGTTTTGTTTGTTCTGTATTTGTTCATGTCCTCAAAATATTGCCTCTAGCAAACTGATGAAAAGCCCAGGCTTTCATCTTCTTTACAATGATAGAAAACATTTTAATGCACAAAAGCTCTTGCCTTCAACTAAAGCAACTGAAGCTGCCTGACTGTGATGCAAAATTCAAAGGAGAATCTGAAATACTACTTTCAAGAACGCTCCGATACAGTAGTGGAAAACACAAGAATTCAGGGAGTTTTCCAGATTTCCAAGCTCAGACTATACGTAGCAGTTCAGGATCTAGATTGCTATAAAACTGTACTGGGTTTGCGTGGCAAGTTTTTGGTACTGGGGGGGTGCTACAAGGGTTCCTTCTGTGAGAAGCTGCTAGAAGCTTCCCCTGTGTCCGATAGAGCCACCTGCCAAGGCCGAGCCCATCAGCGATGGTGGTAGCACTTCTGTGATAACATATTTAAGAAGGGGGAAAACTGCTGCATAACAGCATCCGTGAGAGAGAAGTAGAATATGTGAGAGCAACAACTCTACAGATGCCAAGGCCAGCGAAGAAGGAAGGGAGGAGGTGCTCCAGGCACCGGAGCAGAGATTCTCCTGCAGCCCATGGTGAAGACCATGGTGAGGCAGGCTGTCCCCCTGCAGCCCAGGGAAGTTAATGGTGAAGCAGATATCCACCTGCAACCCGTGGAGGACCCCACACTGGAGCAGGTGGATGCCCAAAGGAGGCTGTGACCCCATGGAGAGCCTGCACTGGAGCAGGCTCCTGGCAGGACCTCTCGACCCATGGAGAGCGGAGCCCACACTGGAGCAGGTTTGTTGGCAGGACTCGTGACCCTGAGGGGGACCCATGCTGGAGCAGTCTGTTCCTGAAGGACTGCACCCCATGGAAAGGACCCACGATGGAGGAGTTCATGAAGCAGCCCATGAGACGGACTCACATTGGAGAAGTTCGTGGAGGACTGCCTCCCGAGTGAGGGACCCCATGCTGGAGCAGGGGAAGAGTATGAGGAGTCCTCCCCCTCTAAGGAGGAAGGAGCAGCAGAAATAATGTGTGTTGAACTGACCACAACCCCCATTGCCCAGCCCCCTGCACCACTGGAGGGGAGGAGGTAGAGAAATCGGGAGTAAAGTTAAGCCCAGGAAAAAGGGAGGGGTGTGGGGAAGGTGTCTGAAGATTTTTTTTATTTGTCATTACCTTATTCTGGTTTGATGGGGAAATTAAATTAGTTTATTGCCAAAGTTGAGTCTGTTTTGCCCATGACAGCAATTGCTGAGTGATCACCCTGTCCTTATCTTGACCCATGAGCCTTTTTTTATGTTTTCTCTCCCCTGTCCGGTTGAGGAAGGGGAGCGATAGAGCGGCTTGGGGGGTACCTGGCATCCAGCCAGGGCCAACCCACCACAAAAACATGGAACAACTCCATTCTCTTGCGTTTACCTCCATTTCTGTGAGATGGTGGTCTTCCAGTATCTAGACCTCAGAATTCTCTAAGATGCTTTCTTGTATTTTAATTCTAGACTTCTTTCAAGGGAGAACGTGCTCCCTAACGTATTATTCAGTTCTCCATAAATAGCAATTCTGTTTAAATATTGTATGTACTACAGGTTCAGTATCACAAATAATTCCACAGTTTTGAGGCTAAATTTCTAACTGTGTAGTTGGGTGGCCCTATTGCAAGGAAATAGATCACTCTGTACTTTAGATCCACTGTCTTCTTTGTGGCACAGAAGGAGGAAGGCCGTGTCTGGAGAAAGGCAGGAAGCAAAGCACAGACAGAGCTAAACAAGAAGTAACGGAATATGCCCGATGTATACATTAACTTCTATTCAGCTTTAAAATCCCACACCTCTTAAATTTTTCTGTTTATAGCATGCACATTTTCTTCACACTATTTCTTTCACACCATGTGGGCTGACACAGTTGAAAAGTAGGCCATACAAGTTTTGCATGAATAGTGCACTTCAAAAATTGTTCTGGCGCTTCGTTTAAAAAGCCAGGTTGTTCTCTGCTGGTTCATGTGCAGCAAGATGTGTTTTGAATCTGTGACCTATTACATTTGAACTTCCTGTTGGAAGGCCACAATTAACCTTGATTGTGTGAAAACTGAGCTTGTTTTAAAAATGCACACACATTTTCAAGAAAGATTAGCTTTATGGTTATTGTGAGTTTCTTCTGCCCATTGTACGTTCGTCTAAAATTCACTTCAATTTCAATTTCCACTTCAAGTAATGAAGTTGAGAGAACCTGGATTATCTTTTTCCCTGTACCAAATCAAACTCCACTTGGAAACAACAACTCGCACTCATCCAGCTTCATTATCCTATTTTCCAGTGTATGACAACTTCAAGCTCTTTAGTTTTAATGATCAACAACGTAGCAGCATGCATTAGTCAGCTTTTTAATGTCACTGCAATAAAGTTGCATTAGCTGTGAGTTTGAGAGCTCCTTTAGTTGCAATTTCATGGACTCTGGTTTATAATACATCCACATGTGTATTTTTCTACACCATATGGAAGCAACTTGCCACTCATTACCAATCAACCAAAAGTGAACTTCTTAATCAAACCCCTTCTTTTTTTTTCAGTTAAATTATATTGCGTGCTATCATTGACAGTTTTGTGTGATTTCTTAGAGTTATAATTTGGAGAGACGTGTAAAGCTCAGTGATATGACAATGATAAATATAAAGCAGATATAAACAAAAAGTTTCAAGTTTGGATGCTGAAGATGATGGAAAATTGTGCATGTTTAGCCGTGTCAAAATGAGACACTTGCTCAGGTACCTTAACAGATTAAGCTCCCAAATATCTAAAAATCCAGTGCACAAAACCAGCAGAAAATAACATTCAACAAAACTTAAAACACTTGAAAAATTAATTTAAAAATATTAATATTTATATGCTATTTTTTCCACTTAGGAATAGACAGACTCACTCATCGGCATCGTTCATTTCAGAAAGCTTATTTAAACCATGGTTAAAGGTAAATCTTACAGCATGAAGTATTGTCCGTTTGCATTCAACAACTGGATAAACTGTTTCTGTCCAATATTTTTTCTTCCAAAAAATAACACATTTGGTGCGACCAAAGTTATGAAGACCTGTATTTTTCTGTATTATTTGGAGTAGAAAAGAAAGTCAAAGTTACTTCAACCACTGCAAAAATATATTTGCTGTTTTCTTTTATTTCAGAAATTATTGTATTCTAATAGATACATGTTATTTCTAAGTTAGAAAATTATTTATTGTTTTGCGCAAAATCTAAAATAGTATCATATGCAACTTTAATTGCACCAACTTGTCAGACGTCCCAAAAATAACCTGGCCTGTTATCTGTTTCCATCAGTCCAATTATTCTTTTACAGCCTCTACTTTGTTTCAAAGTGCAGCTGCTTATTACTGTTGAAGTACTATCCATCTGGAAATACATCTTCCTCTCCAGGGCCTTGCTGATTTACTAACTAGCAACAACAAACCTCCTCAGCGAGTTTCCAGTTTGGAAAGACACTCATTAAAATTCACGTTTTTAAGCATTTACAGCTTTGTTCCCAAAGCAAACACTGGAAAGTGCTGTTGGGGGAAAGAAAATAAATAAACCTTCCAAAGAATCTTATGAATAAGTAACAAAACAGAAAGTACATTATCAGGTTTGGCTGACTGTTCTTAGCTCCAATATGGTGTCACAGCATAACGAGGCAATTAATGTATAATGCATTAGTAGTAAAAGGATCAGTTTCCATTACATGAATGAAACCATATCTACGCTCTGTCTCAGCGTAAGCCTTTTATGAGCTCTGCATAGCTGGTATGGGAGCAAAGAGAAACTATTTTTATTTGATTTTGTGATGTTTGGAGTGACATTAAAGTTTCAATTCCTCCAAGAGATCCAACTTGAATTTAGACTGAATAACCAACTGTATCTTTAATGTAATGCCCCTGTCAAGCAGTATCTACCTTAACCATACACTAGCAAATATCTTCTAAACCTTTATGAAACTCTAAAAAGCAAAAATTTTACAGGATTTTACCCCATACAAACATAATTCACTTTTAGCAGCTTTCTTGTCATCCTAAATCACATTCCACAAGCTAGGAAGAAGGGGCAGCCTATTCTCTATTGTCTCTTCCATTGACATTTTTTCTATCAGATTCTGTTCTTTCTTTTATGCCTTGCATTCCTCCCACAGTTTTTCCACAGGCATGCTTTCTTCATGAAAGGTGTTCTTCGTACTTTTAGGTAAGACCTTTTTGTGCTGCATGTATATAGATCACTCTAAACAGGCATGCCTGGGCTATTCGGCACAGCTAGGGACAGCATCTGACTCTGCCAGTGTGGAGATCCTTACTCGTCTCCCTGCTTCCCCACTGCCTGTTAACTGGCCATAACTGCTTGTGGCAAATGTGCTTGTTCTGCCTTTCACAAGGAAACACCTCCTGTCCACAGGAATTATTTGGGCAGACATACTTATCTGAGCCATGGGTCTGTGATCGCACACAGATAGATATTAGCCCTGGACTGAGAGGTGGCAAATTTCTGGAGCACGTGCGTGGCCACCCCAAGTCTGCCCTTCTGATTCATTCTGCCTCAAAAATGACATCTGTGCTGTGCCAATGGACACGTAACATAGATGTACAAGAAACATTCTACTGGTGTTATCCAAACTGAATAACGGCAATGTGTCTCAGTGAGTTTACAGGGTAAATTAAAAGCAACAAAGAGCATTATTCAAACAATTGCTGAAGACTGTCAGCTTTCTTATTAAATACTACTTTACATACCAAATTTCTCATTGAAATACAAATAACTATTTGGAAGATATCACGTAATACTTGAAAGGGGGTAGGTGTGTATGTGGTTTATTTCAACACACACATGCATGAAGTTCACACAAAAAGCTACTCAACCTACATAAATATTCACTGCAAAGTTGTACAGTTTTGTCACCCAAAACACATTAAAATAAGAATAATTTTATAAATGTGATAGTGAGAAATAAGATTGTTTTAGAAAAATGAAGATGTTACAGTATTTTAAACTTCGTATTAGTGTGCCCTGATATATAGCCATACCTCTAAGCACTGTAACATGAATATGTCTTCCAATACCTCAGTTTTAATCACACACTTGCCTCCAGCATTTCTGTGCTACCGAAGAAGGGAATTTTTTCATCTACTAGTGGAAAATATGTTGGCCAGAACATAAATAAACTCACTAACATATTTGCAGGGCTTCTTGATTTGCATTACTTGGACTCCAGTTTTGGTAATCCATTTTACTACTTTATGGGGAGCTGTGGATGTTCTGATTCAGTGTGGTCTAATGACTTCCAGAGCAGAAAGAGAACAGTTTTGATTCCAGAGATGATAATACAATTGATGACATACAGCTTTGAGTCAGTCATGGTTTCCTATGTATGTTGTTTCTCTCATTTTCAAATCTCATCTGTTTAAAAAAATAATCTCTTTATTGAGATATTCATGTCACTGGAATGACATGAAAATTTATCATATGATATTTATATTGCGTTTAAGAAAAGTTTTTTAAAATCAAGTTTTTTAAAAATGTATTGTATGATATTCCATAGCACAAAGGACATACTCAGAATCAGACCGCATTGTGCTTAACTAAGAGATTAGCTACCTAATGGGATTAACAAAGAGATTTACATTCTTTCTCGTAGAAGACAAAGTCTGACAATAACCAAAGCTATCGCATATGAGTTGTTCAACGAAGTATAACATTTCTTAAAGAATATACATTCCTCATTTTATCTACTTATAGCACAAATATTACCTTCCTTTTTGCTAAAATTTCTAAGCAGCTGAATATAAGGACGGGCACTGAAATGTCTCTCTTGAAAAGCATTTCTCCCGTACATCTGGAGAAGCGGACAATCACATATCCTAAGTTACCTCCTCCATTTCCAGGTGCTTCAATCTATTTCAATTTTTCAGCCTTAGAACAAAAAATTGAAAAAAAAAAAATCTAATGCATTTACAAGTATTACAGTTTAAATCTATTCTCAACAACACTGTAGAATTTATTTGTGGACGAATGTTTATTTATTTGTGCAGACTGTTACAGATGGGTGAAACCAATTTGAGTTTTCAAGCCTTTGCTTCTCACCTTTATTGCTTTATTTTTTGCTGAGATTCAGCCAATTAAAAAAGTGTTTTCTTAATTGAGGTGAAGCTTGTGGTTTTATTCCTTTTTAGAGGGGTAGAAGAATTCTTGAAGAAGTGTAAAAAGTATGTCCCTACGGACAATATGATGATGTTGATTCTGTGTTCACTTTAATTGACATCTCTTTCCTTCTGTGTTCTTTCTTCAAAATCTCCTGTGGCTTTTTTCCATTCACCCTACTATGTTTTTCACTGATTTTTTTCCCTCTGCCTCCAACCCACACTTCAACTTCAACTTCTGCCAAGAGAATTTTAAGCCATTAATCGCTGAATCAGATTTTCATACAACATTTAACTGAATTCAACAACTCATTCATCCACATTGCAGTAAAATAAACGCAGAAAAAATAGAACAACTACTTTGGAATAATGGAGTGCCTTAGCTTCTTAGAGTTTGATAATTTCACTTGGTACATAAACATACTGAGGGGATAAAAATGCATTAATCAGGATTGGAATTCCCATCTAATCATGATTATTATTTTTTTTCCATGCTTTTTTAGACATTTACATTAAGAGGATCAGAATATATACAAGAAGAATGACACAAGAACGATAAAGCACTTATTGCATTGTGCTTACTTTCAAACACTGAAATATTGTTTGAAATGAAAAATGCCACCGGGAAGTTGAATACCATCCTAACATGTCCACTGCCAGTCATTAAGAAAAAAATTTCTGTAAGAGGTCAGTGCAACACTGAAAGAGTTTTCCCAGGGAGATTATGGAATCTCTGTCCTTGCAGGCTTTCAAGACTCAGTTAAACAAAACCAGAGCTGACCTAATCTCTTTGGTAGTTCACCACTGCAAGGATTCATTCATGCAAAAACTTTTACAAAGTTCTCTAAATTATATGGTAAAATAATCTGTTGGGGAGCCCCTAACTAAAGGGGTATGAACATTTCACAGTGTCCAAGTTAATCTGGAGAGTAAACTAAAGTTCATTTTATTATGGAGTTGCAGTCTGCCTCTCTTATATCCGAAGTATGACATTATTGTATTTTACCAAAATTGCAAAATAAAGAGACATGATAAACCAAATTACATAGCCAGTTAACTACAGAATATAATACCCTTATTTTAGATAAGAAAAAAAAAGTTAAAAACCATAAAAATTAATTAATTACTTATATGAAATAGTAAACAAATTCAGCATATATTTTACAACATAATTTTGAAACTTGAGACCAAGAGAATTATTGGTAAGGTTCAAGTGGAAACTGAAATGACTAGAAAACAAAGTAGAGCGAGTTCAATTTACTACCCTACAAATGAGCTACAAAATGAAACAAAAATATAATGGCTGGAAATTAAGATTTTTTTATTTTTCTTAATTGAAGTATTTTATTATATCACTTTCAAGGTAATGATAGTAATGTGGGTGGTTTGATATTTTCAAATTGTATGATGCTGCTTCTCATAGTAATCTTCCCTTAAAATCAAGGGTTTGGGTAGTTACAATGATCACAAATGTAAATGTATTTTAATTTTAAATAGTCTTTTCAGCTGGAGGCCCTAAGGTCTTTGTTGCAGTTCTTATAAATAGACCTTGACCTAAATACCCTGAGATTAGACAAGCCCTTAAAGAGTTACAGTTAAAAGCATTACCTGCAGAGGATTAGAGTAGACAAGTAGTCACATTTCTTACCAAACTATGACCTTCGTCTAACACAAATGTCACGTTCATTTAGGAAAGGTATTAGTACAAGGAAAGCAGCAGCACTCTCAACCAGTTTTCTCTAAACCATGTGGCTCAGCATATTTGATTTCATTCAGTAAGTGCCACACATAACAGGGACTGTATTAGGAAACTTTGCAATGCTCCATTCCACTGAATGGAAAGCTAGACAAACACTCAGAACTGTATTCTCCCCTTAATGCATATGTAACTTGATTCATTGCTAAGGAATCCTAATTACACTCGTTAGTCCTATCCAACACTTTCTAGTCAACTTACTGATTGCAATAGTACTTGTCCTTTAGCATGCAGCACCAACTAAAGCCCACACAAAAGAAAACAATTGCCTTATCTCCATATAATTAGATTTTTGTTCATCTTCCAAACGTTGCTTTTTATTTAGAGGTTGGAGGATGGCAAATGTAATCTGATCTAAAAAAAAAAAAAAAAACAGACAGAAAACAGATTTATACTTAGTAATATTTATTTAAATTCAATAATTTTGCCTCCTCTTTGTTGCCTATTGTATCCTGGTAAATAGAGTCTGGAAAATAACACATGTATTTTTCCATGAATTAGCTGCCTCATTTTAGAGCATCACTCTTCTGCTGGAAATGCACACAGAAGAGAAAAAGCATAATCACCTTGCTTCAAACCAAGTTAATTGATCGTGAAAAGGTGCAGAAAACAAAGAAATCCTTTGATGGATAGTAACTTAAATAGGGCACAGGGACAAATGAATTATAATGCAAAGCACGGGTGAGATATGGAGGAAGAGGAGAACATAGTTTATGATGAGAAATGACTAAGCTTTAGCGAGACTGCAGGTTCCCTGATTGTATCACAGAAAGAAAAGTTACTACCCGTTATGAAATCACTTTAAAACTCAATTATTTTTTAAAATAAGCCTGTTTAGGGCTCGGCAATTTAAATATAGACTAAGTTAAACCTATTTTTTACTTGTAGGCTGTTCTACTTTATATTAATGAGGCCATAGCATTGAAAATACTTGCAAATTTATCAGCTATAACTAGGGTCTGAGCATTCCATGGCTTCCTAGCATCATCATTTGTTGCTGAACTGGGACCCAAACTCTGAGCTTTGTGTGTTTAACTATCACTGCTATTTACTCTGGAAAGCTGAATTAATACAGCATTATCTGCCTTACGCTGTAGAAAACATGAAACAATAGCTTGGAGAAATAAAAGCTGTCAAAACTATCTCATCACTTTTAAACACTTTTATTCCACAAATATAGGATTATGGATATGGTTTTTTTATTAGAAGCCAATAATTCACATTATGATGAAGCCAAGTCCGTGAACATTTTGTTTTCTGTTTCTTCTCTCTATTTCATCCAACTCTAACTTCCCAATAGTTACACACCAGTTCATACTTCTGGCATTAGCCCTTAGAGGTCAGCAGGAGGTTATCAAGGAGAAAGAGCAACAGTCATGGAAGCCAAAAGAATATTCTGACAAAAATAATAAATTTAGTTGCTTAGGAAATAATGTGGTCACTCAAGCACAGAGAGACAGAAAGTGGAGTAATAGAATGGAACTGTAAATTCCCTCCCCTTCTCCCTTTGTTCCAAGTGGAGATCAAGGATACCACTGCAAGAACTGAGGAATGGCAGAATGATGAGCAGAGCTGAGATTCTTTGAAACTATTTTTCTGGGAAAATTTTTATTATACTTATAACATGAACTACAGAGAAGGACACTGTATCACAATAAAATAAGGTAAAATAAATAGACAGAGAAATTAGGGGTAACTGAGGAAATTCATCTTGTTAAATATCAGAGTTGCTATTTGTATATTATAAGATCATAGCAAATATTTGACATGTCAAAATTTTCGTAAAGTTAAAAAGAAAAAAATGTATATTCAACAGCTTTTTCTGACTCTACTTCTGTCCGACTTTAGAACACCTCTATACACTTAAGAAGTACTTTCTGGGCGTGTTAAAACATTTACCACAGTCCCATGGTCATGGTAAATCATCTAACTAAATAGGAATAACCATGCCAAACCCAGAACTGGCGTAAGCAGAAGAACCTCCATTAATACCAGTTATACTGTACCTACTTTCACTATAGTGCTTTGGGTCTTGGAAGTCCAAAGCTTTAGTTATCTCCTATAATGAAAAGCTCTGACAACACTTCGATAAATTACCAGCATATTCTAACATTTAAAGAGCAAGCAGTGCTACAACTAACCATTTATCTTCTCCTCAGAACTCCAGGGACACTACAGTAAAGATGTTCTGAGCAAGAATGTGCTCTGTGTGTCACACAAATACATCAGCACCATCTGCATGGTTGTTTCTTTCTGGCGTTGTCAGGTGGACTTCCTGCCAAGATTTCTACAAATTGACGGAATTTAGAATATTACTAAGAAGAAAATCTAAACTATTACTAGGAAAAAATTATTTTTTTCCTAGTAATATAGATTTTATATTCATTTTTAATCAATATGTATTTCTTGGTATAATACATATTTTTTGTAATAATATATGGATGATATGGAAGTAATATTTTGCTTAGTTTTGTAATTGGTTAAAGGTAAAATATCACATACAGACTTGCAAAATTTTTGAACAATACCTTGGTGTGAGAGCTTTCTCAACCAGTTATCACAAACAGCAGATGATTCTCAGTCCTGCTTCAGGAATGGGACTTAAAGCAACATGGCAGCACTGCCTGAGCAGCTGAATATTACATACACCTCCTTCATCTTTGCAATTTTTGCGGACTCAAACAATCATAGTCTTGAATGAAACAGAGAAAACTCATGTGATTAATCTCAGAATGATGGTTGTTTTGCAACATACTCATTCGGTAGAAAGCACCAACTATTATAATAGGCCTGAGGAAAAAGATAAGTTTAAAGTAATACCTAGTTCTATAATCTGATACCATTAAAATAACAAAATTAATTTTCGGGAGGTTGCATTATTTGCCCTTTCCGACCCCCCACCCCCCTTTTTTGAAAAAGTACCACCAAGATTACCACCATTTTTTTCTAGAGCAGCAAAATTTCGTTATTTTCTCAAAAAATCAGGCTCATTTGGATTGTGGCCTCCAGAAACTCTACTCATGGGTTAGACTCCTCGGCTGTTAAAGCTGGTATTATTAGCCTACCAGGCTAAGGACAGCAAGATGTTAGTTAAGGGCGTACTGCATTGTCTACAATTCTTTTCACCTCGAATGCACATGCCCTGCTGTGGTCTTTGCCTGAGCTCTGCTGTAGCTGAGCCTGTGCCTGGCTATGTACCTCATGGGCCCAGACCCTGATCCTGACCTGCGGACCTGGCTTTTCCCAGCTTCACCTAAGACCCACTTCATAGCTGTCTGGGAATCTGAACTCTTGGCTGAACATGGTTAGAGTTGCCCAACCTACTCTGCTGTTCTTGATGGGTGAGGGCATGGCCCTGCATACCTGCCACCCTCAGCTCACTTTCCCTATGGGGTGGCCAGCCCTGTTGCTCCCTGACACAAGCTATTGAGGTGTAACAGGCAGAATGGAAGGTAGTGGTTCTCCACCTAACGTTCACATACAGGGGGAAAAAAACGGGAGATATGCCTCTAATAATTCACAGCCCAACTCTGATTCTGGCAGCAAAAGACCTAATTCAACAGAATACTTACAACATTCTAGAAGGTCATATCTACAATTTCCAACTACATTGATCAGGTAAATTGTGACTATGAAGGTATTTGTTCCTTCCTATCGATAACATAAGGCATATCACTGAAGACTTTTTCTTGATTAATAATAGATTTTTCTTGATTAATAGGTACGACTCTAAGCCGCAGAAAGAGTTATGAGGCATGGGCCTTCAAATTATTCTTTTTTTATGTATAATTTTTTGAAACAAACTTTGCATATTCCCAGCCCCAAGAACAGGCTTGACAGTGCAACTCAACCACAGAGCAGGAAATATGCCAAAAGAAAATCAAAAGAAACAGCCTACAGACTCTGCCTAAGACGCTGAGAAACTTGACTGATTTCAGCTGGACTTCTAGGAACTTGGGAAGCCAAGCAAAACTTGTGCATACACAAAACACCATTTAGGAAGGCTTTCTGTAAGTGAAGCCTTACTGGTCCTTGTACAGGTAAGCACGCTGTCATTTAGACAGAGCACAGTGAAGACTTTGGTTTGCCTCTTCAAACTACTTTGCTCTCTTTTATGCGAGTGAAAATAGAAACAACAACAGTTACTTTGCAGCCATAAACTGAGAATTTGTTAAGCAAGATTGACCATAGTAAGTACTTGAGAGAAACAAATATGCTTTAAAAATTTTAACAAAAAAATACCCAAATTTTACACAGTACAAAGCTGTTATTAATTTTCTTCAGACCATATCCTTTAGGGCACAGAAGAAAAAAAACTAATATTCTTAGACGTATAATAAAATTGTCATATTTGTAACAGTTGTGGATGGCCTTTCCACAAATACGTATTTAAGTAAAGCCGCCTTCAGTAAAGCATTCTGAGATGAAAACAATCCATCATTCATATATCCTAAAAGATCAGGTCTTGAAAGGCGAATACAATTCTTTACTCTCATCAAAGACAATTTAAGGCTGACACATAAAGCTCCAAAATGTAGGGAGATTATTAAAGGCCAATAAAGACGGATGAACTGACACACTCAATTTTTGAAGGCAACAGAAGAGCCAGAAACAGCTAAGCTATTTTAATATTAGTTAATAACAAAAATTTAATCATCTTCAGTTTTGTTACCAGCAGCTAGCAAAACACTTAGGATATCGTTTTTTGAATTTATTCGGCAGTAAACTACTTAAAAGATACATGATGTGTCCTTCATTTTTAAAGGGTATGTTTTATAAAATTATTTTATTTCAAGACAAATTCATTAGCCCAGCTTCATTGAGTAACTTACCTTATTTCACTAATGTCTGTTCATAGGCACATAGAGGTCAAGGACATGGATTATAGAAGAAATCATATCAAAACAAAATGCAACCAGCTAGCCAAACTGTCATGCTCCAATACTGCAAATTACAAGATTGTAAATAAATATTTCAAGGGAAACATAGTTAACAGATAATTTGTTTTGTTTGTAGATAAACAAATTACTACAGAGTGTGGACAAAACCAGATTTTTTTTTTTTCAGTAGATCATTCTATTCAGTTATTTCACAAGTATCCATACGATTTGTTCAAATCTCGATATCTAGACCGAAAAAAAGGATTCTTGTGATGGTATTTGTTCACTCATCTATCCTTTTTAGACAGCTGCAATAGAGATCATGAGCTCTGCAGATAAAGGAACAATTTTTTTTTAATGGTATGTTTATACATTGTCTTTTGCAAAATGTGCGAAGCATAAACTGTTACTGTATTTTACTTGATAAAAAATAGCGCCAGTTAGACTTGACAGCGATGCGTCCATTTTCTCCCTATAACACTTCTGCCTTACAAGGTGCTTGGGCTTCTGGCAAGGTATCTTCCACTGCACTGCATATTTGTGATGAAATGCTACCTTACTTTTTTCCATTGCTAACGCTTCCTTTCCCCCAGTGAATCTAGGCTCATTATAATCTATTCAGCACTTCTGCTTTAACATTCATAAGGTAATTTGTCAACACAGTGACATGACTATATAAAAGAAACAGATGCAAGGTCCCAGACACCAGCCTGATTAATAAGGAGAATGAAGTGTAATGAGAATTTCTAGTGGCTAATGTAGCAGCAAGAAAGAATCAAAAATAAACAAAGACTCTTCTCATACAGACTACTTCATATTAGAAGTGTGCAAAATATGACAATACTTATCTAAATCTGTGAACCTAAACCAGTAACACTGAAGTAGTTCTAAATAATATCAAAGTTATGCGATTAAAAAACAAACAAACAAACTTAAATACATACTTTGAATTGAGCTAACACAGCACCAAACATTTGCAACTGTCCACCCAGAGTTCACACAGATGCTTGGGGGTTTTCATTGGCTTTTCCTTCTCAGTAGAATTAAGTTGGGACCAGAAAAATCATTAAGCAGTGGACATAGCTGAATAAGGGAAGCTAATTGGGGATTTTCTACTGTGAGGAAACTTAGGATATATATGTGGTCTAATTTAAGAGGTGATGAAGTATGATGCATGCTCAACATATTGGCATGAAATGAGACACTTAGAAATGGAAACAAATTCACTGCTTCTGTCTTAGGTTGTTTCCTTTCTGTCAGACTACCAGCAATTGCCTTGCATATCCCAACAGATAAACAAGAAAACTCTTAATGACATACGTTAATCACCTATGACCTAGTTGCCATTACTGAAACTTGGTGGGACAAATCCCACGGCTGGGGTGCGGCTATCAACGGCTACAGGCTGTTCAGAAGGGACAAGTGAAGAAGGAGGGGCAGAGGTGTTGCACTCTACATAAAGAAATGGATAGAGTGTGAAGAACTGTCTCTGAAGAATAGCCATGAGCAGGTTGAAAGCTTATGGGTAAGAATTAGAGACCAAGACAACAAAGGGAGCCATGTGGTTGAGTGTCTACTACAGGCTGCCTGATCAAGGGGAGCCTATTGACAAAGCCTTCTTACTCCAGCTACAGGAGGCATCCTGCTGGGTGATTTCAACCACCCCAACATCTACTGGAAAAATAGCATGGCAAGCTGTAGACAATCCAGGAGACTCCTGGCGTGCACTAAGGATATCTTCTTAAGCCAGCTAATAGACAGCCCTACCAGAGGGGATGCAATACCCGACCTGTTAGTCACCAACGCAAGAGAGCTAATCAGCGAGGTCAAGACTGGAGGCAGCCTGGGCCGCAGTGATCACGCACTGGTGGAGTTCACAGTCCTGTGGAATATGGGTCAGGCGAAGAGTAATGTCAGGACCCTGAAATTCTGGAAAGCAAACTTCCAGGTCTTCAAGGAGTTACTCAATAGGATCCCCTGGAAAACAGCCCTCAGGGACAAGAGAGCAGAACAGAGCTAGCAGATCTTTAAGGATGCTTTCCATAGAGGGCAAGAACTCTTGATCCCCAGGTGCAAGAAATCAGTAAAGGAAGTCAAAAGCTGAATCGAAACCTGCTGGTCAACCAAAAGGACAAGAAAGAAATGCACAGGCAGTGGAAGCAGGGACACGTACACTCGGAAGAGCATAGGGATGCTGCCCAGTTGTGTAGGGATGGGATCAGTAAGTCCAAGGTGCAGCTGGAGCTTGGCAAGTGTGCAAAGACAGATTAGCACTGCAAAAAAGGAAAGGGCCACAAAAATGATCAGAGGGCTGGAGCCCCTCTCCTATGAGGACAGGCTGAGAGAGCTGGGGTTGTTCAGCCTGGAGAAGAGAAGGCTCCAGGGGCAACCTTATTGCAGCCTTCCAGTACTTAAAGGGGGCCTACAGGGAAGATGGGGGAAAAACTTTAGCAGGGCCTGTTGCGAGAGGACAAGGGGTAATGG
>VYZM01021959.1:102457-115610 GCA_013398915.1 Dromas ardeola | reverse complement strand
GATGCCATCCAGAGGGACCTTGACAGGCTTGAGAGGTGGGTCTGTGTGAACCTCATGAAGTTCAACAAGGCCAAGTGTAAGGTTCTGCATGTTGGTTGGGGCAATCCCATGCACAAATACAAGTTGGGTGGAGAATGGATTGAGAGCAGCCCTGAGTAGAAGGACTTGGGGGTGTTGGTTGATGAGAAGCTCAACATGAGCTGGCAATGTGCACTTGCAGCCTAGAAAGCCAACCATGTCCTGAGCCGCATCAAAAGAAGCGTGGCCAGCAGGATGAGGGAGGCGATTCTGCCCCTCTACTCTGCTCTGGTGAGAACCCCACCTGGAGTACTGTGTCCAGCTCTGGGGCCCCAAACATTAGAAGGCTATGAACCTGTTGGAGTAAGTCCAGAGTAGAGCCACAAAGATTATCAGAGGTCTGGAGCACCTCTCCTGTGGAGACAGGCTGAGAGAGTTGGGCTTGTTCAGGCTCAGGAAGAGAAGGTTTGGGGGAGACCTTATAGTAGCCTGAAGGCAGTTAAAGGCAGACTACAGAAAAGATGGGGAGGGACTGTTTATCAGGAAGTGTAGTGATAGGACGAGGAGTAACAGTTTTAAACTGAAAGAGGGTGGATTTAGATTAGATATTAGGAAGGAATTCTTTACTGTGAGGGTGGTGAGATACTGTAACAGGTTGCCTNNNNAACAGGTTGCCTAGAGAAGTTGTGGATGCTCCATCCCCGTCTGTGGAAGTGTTCAAGGCCAGGTTGGATGGGGCTTTGAGTAACCTGGTCTAGTGGGAGGTGTCCTTGCCCATGGCAGAGGTTTGGAACTAGATGATCTTTAAGGTCCCTTCCAACTCTTAACTATTCTATGATTCAGCCATTATGTTTATCATAATTTTGTATGTAGTCAGAATTGTTTATTGAAATATTAGTTCATTTTAAGGTAATTTGTCAGGCAAAATATTTCACAAAAATCATTTCCATCTTCCATTATTTCTAGTTACAGATATATGGATATAAAAATAAAATAAAAACTGAAATGTATGAAGCCATTATGAGCATTTTCCTATAAATTAATCTTAAGATGCTAGCTACTGAAAGCACAACAGCAAGGTCAAGTTCATTGCACTTAAAATTATTTTGTAATGTTACTGTAGTAAGTGCTATATAAGAACTCCAGCACTAAACTCTAGGTACTGTTTACTCAGTTTACTGCTATGTTACCGGAGAAGCACGCCAGCTGCTTGTAACATAAGAATTACTTTAATGAATGATCTGTGTGGGAATGTGATGGTGTTAATTTAAAGTTTAGATGTATTTGCGTGCACCTAATATTCCCTGAATGTATGTATTGTAACAACTACTGGGAATTTGAAAGCTGCTAAACATAAATTTTGCAAATTATTTCTGCAAAGCATGGTATTTCTAGTGGAGAAGACAACATGACCCTGCTGCTCTTTGTTTTGCTGATAATTGTACCTGTAGTCTATATAAAGAAGGAAAACCAGAACTTCATAATAGATCTAAACCTTTTTGGACCTATGTTCAGCACAAGCCAATTTCATGCAATCCTGTGCAATTATAGCCTCAGAAAAGTCACTGGTGTCTGTATGAAGCTTTTTACCTCGCATTTTGTGTGCAATTGGAAAGCTGCAGCTACCATACTTTTAGAATGTAATGAAATATTTATTGGACCTATTTAAAGAAATCTTGATTTTATCTTAATGTGTGAGTTGCAATCAGATTTGTACTTCTCTTTTCTAGTCTCCCATGTTTTTATCAAAATTGAAACAGCGTTTCTCAGCACATGCAAGTATCTAGTGGTCTCTTGAATCTTTTCTTTGCTCCTTAAAATCTTTTCTCTCTCTCAGTGATCAGTTTCTTCAAAAATTGCGCTAGATTCTTTGAAATGTTTATCAAAGTGTAAAAAGGTTTTTTGTTAACCTGGAATGCTTAATAAGGATGTAAAATATTGTGAGAAACTTATGCTGTAATGTGGTCTGCAAGTGAAAGTAGTTGGATGGTGGTGGGTTAGAGGCTGTTTAACCCTCAGTGGAGCAGCTGAAAACGTTGTCAGAGAAAGGGAATATCTTTATATTAACCATGCAGAGGTTGTTTTTGGAAGGGGAGAGAAGGGACGGAGTTTCTAGGAGCAGAGATCAGATTTTTGCTGTGCTGTGGGTGATAGAATTGAAGTAAAGATGGGTTTGCAATCTTCCATTTTCTTTAGAAGCTCAGTGTATCAAGCAGAAAAAGAATTTTAAAAGCATATCAGTTGTACCTCAGGTGAAATTTCCATGAAAAGTAAAAATAAAAAACCCAAAACAACAACATTTCTATCAAAAGTAAAAAATTTGTCAAAAAAGTATGATACTCTGCTTATAGCTAGAAGAATGACTTAATTTTTTCTGAAATAAAATGAAAGAGTAAAAGAAATCATGTTCCATAGGTAGTGATCCATAGTTAAAACTCAGCCCTTTGATCGTTTATTTTGTGGAAGTTATAGGTTAGACAAAGGAGATATTTCTTAAACAAAAGGAGATATGTCTTAAAATAGGAATATTTCATAAATATTTGTCCTATATCAGCATTGGAAAATACACTCAAAGGTCTTCTGGCAATTGTTTTATGTCCTGAAAGTGTTGGAACAGTCGCAGGGGTAGAACATCTAACTTGTAAAGGAAGATAGGCATTTTAACTTCTAAGCTTGTTCCTTTCTAAGTTGTAAAAAAAAATCAAACTGTTATACATTTATGAGTCTTATTAAACATATTACTAAAAGGCTCAGAACTGTTTCATTTTGTTACAATAAAGCTTGTCTTCATCACTGGATGTCAAGGTGATTTATAAAGGAATTAAGTGTTGTTACAGTAATTTGACAAATTGGGATGCTGATGTATAGAAAAGTCAAGTGATTTACCAAAGATTACTCAGCAGACTAATGGAAAAGCAAGAACAGGCTTTAATCTCTTCATTCTGAGTCACTCCAGTCCTATTATCATTGGGCCATAGCATAAAATGTGAAGGATTATAGAAGTTGTATTATGTGATGCTGTTTCTCTCTTCCTGTGTTTTTAATGTGGGTCTATGTGGTTTGACAGCTGATTGACACCTCTACACGTCTGTGTTTGCTTATATAACATTACATCTTATGCATTTTCTGCTCGTAACTTTTTTCCTGTTTCATAAACCAAGCGGGAATGCAGCTGTCACGCATTTTCCTTTCACCTGTCCTTTACAGAGCATAATAAAGGTTATTATCTAAAGGTCTGTACTTGATTCCCAAAGTTTCATACTTTTGAAATCCATCGAAATGAGAATGTAGCTCCAAATTCACCCCAGGACTGAGCTTTTCCTTTGAAATCTGGCTGTTCATCCTTCTTATTAGAAGTGTGGATTCACATTCATGACTTACATAAACGGAACTATCAATTATGTTTTCCAAATTGTTTGGAAGAAATAACTGTTATTTTTGTATCTAGAATTTCATAGGGATGTTTTTTAATTAAAACTGGATTTTATAAACGCTGAACAGTAACACCAGTGATGTGTGTGTGCATATGTATTAATGACTTGTCTTAAATGCCTGCATCATCACGCAAAACCTTTCCTCTTAAGTATTATAGACCTTTCAAGATGGAATTTTCATTTGTGTTTAGTTTCTTCTTGAAAAAACTTAACCTACTACACAGTCTTCTCCAAGCATACAAATCTGTTCATGTAGTGCACTGGAGATACAACAGATCTTACACTACTACAAGGCAGTACTTCCTTCCATCTATCTGCAGATTTAGGATTTAACTTGTTACCTTATACAGGCATGCGTCAACTTTTCAGTGGTAAGAGAGAGTTAAACCTCAAACTTTTCTGAAGATTGCACCAGAGATATAGTTTCAGGAGTAAACAAGAGTGAATTAGCTGGGATGAATAAAGCAACTGTCTGCATTATGCATGGAAATGAGGGTGTAAGGCTTCATGAAAGTAGGTTGGCATTACAGACGAGGAGGGAATGAGAGGATTCCAGAAGGGCTTGGGAAGTTTGAGTTTGATTTCTTCGGGGATTTTCCTTGAAGGCTACTAGCGGACTAACTCACAGTATTCTGGGGTGGGGGAGGTCGAACTGAAGAATTTTTCAAGAGTAAAGAAGGGTTGGAAATTCAGGATTACTTGGGAATTTCATGTTTTGTTTAGAGACATAGCCTTCTCTGGGAAGGGTAAGTCTGGATTGTAGGGAGGGAGAAGTGTGGTGTAGGAGCTGGAGCTTGGCTGATGCCAAGCCTGAGTGTGCAGCTTCCTGCAGCCCCTTTGCTGTGCAGGTAGCTGAAGTCAGGGCCATGCACAGGTATTGCTCTCAAGATAAATAGCATAATTCTGCTGCTGAGCACTGGGGTCAGGGTTTCAGCGTGGATCTTACAGTCCAATGAAATACATTTGTAGAGAAAAGGGGAAATAGCATTATAATTTCCAGACACTTTGAAACCTAAATATTGAGACTGCCTGGACATTACTGTGTAAAATAAATAGCTGCAACTGAAGTCAACAAATTCTTGTTAGAATCCTGGATACTAAATTATTATTTCTGTCTTGCTATTACTTTGTGTATTCAGAACTCATCATGTGCATGCTGTTTTGTTTTTGACCTTGATTTTCTTCCAAAACCAGTCTTATCTCTGTAAGGGACAACATGTTTTCTCCTGTGCTTTATTTTTTTCAAAAAGTAAGTGACAATAAAATAAACCTTCCATCTATCTGTGCGGAAGCAGTGACGCAGCTACCACAGCTTGAGTTTACGGCTCCTGTTTTTCGAAGTCTTTGTCCTATGAATTTAGTCAAGTAAAATTGCTTTTAGCTGTATAGTTTGAAAATGTACAAAGAAAGGGGAAAAGAACCTTCAAAAAGTAATCCTCCCAACCTCTGTGATATCTTAATTTTTTTGAGCAGTGTGAAAACTCAAGAGGAGTACGCTATTTTACGGTGTTGAAAATTAAATATCCTGCCCTTGTACTTCCTTCTGATTGTTGCTGTGTAAAATGGGAAAGTTGATTAAGAAATTTAGAGGTTCTCATATAAGCTGTCAAAAAAAAAAAAGAAAAGAAAAGGCGATTTGCATCTCACATTCTTGGCCTTTGTTCAGCATACAGCATCATTCTGAAGGATAGGCAGAGAAACTAAGATGAAAGAATGCTTCCAGCAGTTCCAGTAGTGAACATACCTTAACAACAAGGTTAGACAAAGACTGTCAGCAGCACTTCAAAACACAAAGTTAAAAACTAGTCAAGCCTTAACACCTGGAAAAACAAAATTAATAACGACCAGCTGCCAACCATAACTCTAATATTTTTTTTCCTAGTTAAAGCAAAGTATTTATGTTTTTTTGCACTAAACTTGCATTACATCATTATATGTTTAATCCCTATAGTGCCACGAAGCTCACAAAAGTAAAGTGCTACAAAGTATGGTGAAAGAAAATTAGAAGTAGTTTATATGTTATCCTTGAGTTGCTTTTGGTACAAAAGCCCAACTGGTAATGATCTGCTGTTTCCTATCTTTAAGAGGGCATGTTTGTGGGAAATCCTGAAAACTTGAGGTGCAATTGAGATACAAAGTTGTGGTGATGTTATAAACAAAAATGGAAGTACAGCTTCCATCGCATCATTCAGAGCCCGGTGTTAAAGGTAATGTTACGTAACAGCAATCGACTTCTGTGGGGTTTTTTTCCTATTTGGAAAATACGATAAAAAACCCACCAGCATACTTGAGCAAATAAAGAAAGAAACCATACTGGGCAACAAAGATATCTCTTAAGACAGTTCATAGCCCGTAGGGGATTTGGGGGTTATGTATGACTTTTCTTTATTTCTTCTTGTGGATTAGAGTATAATCCCAGCACTGTACGTAGCAGCGAGGCAGTACCCTGTACCTAGGCTAACCCTTTTTGTCATCCTTTTTTCTATTAGCATATGGCCTAATGTGCCTAGGTTTCAGATGAGGAGGCTTAGGATAGTGTCCTTTGAGCTTTCGGTAGCTGAACTCACAAGGCTGCTGTTTGGATTGGAGGGTGTTGTGAACAATGAATACCACTCAATTATAAATTGGACTCTAGCTGTGGAAAATTATTCTGTGAAAGTTTAATTGACATGTAAAAGAACTTACTGAAAGTAAGAAAGAAAATTGCAGAAAAAGAATCAAAACCTGTGCTCTGGCATTTCTCATTTAAGGTACATCTTGAAGCAGTGGCAATCTTTCCTGAGATAGGTATGACATTGGATCATCTTGAGGAGAATGAAATTTGGTGTTGTGTTTTCTGGACTTACTGATTTATTCAAGAAGAAATAATTGAAAAACCCTACTACTAGGCAGTTCTTGCTAGCTTAGAATTCCAAAATGGTAGCTATTAAAAAAAAGAAAAAAAAAGACAGACATACCATAGGTAGAAGACCATCAGTGAGGTGGCAGCTGCTGGTCCTGCGGTGGTGGGATTTCTAGCTAAATGTAGTTGTGCTCACTAAATGATAACTTTCAGTGTTGATGAGCCACAGAGGTGGTAATAGGAAAGTGAGCCATGCTGAATAATAGGTTTTTAGTAATTATTGTAACATTGTACCAGTTTGGACCAGATTCTGATACATTTTCTGATTATTTCCAAACACTTCTCAGTGGCGGTGTTTCCAAAACTGACCTTCGTTGTGTCTGTTTTTCACTTTTGTATACATAGAACAAGGATATTAAATACAAGATGCTGAAACATCTCCTGTGGTCAGGTCCTCAGGTGTTGAACAGCGCAACTGGTTGTTATTCTGCAAAGTTATTCTAGATGGCACATAGTGTTACTACCTAGTATTGCTACCTATGTAATTCAGTAAGTTCTGCAAAAGTTGGAGATAGTGGAACAAGGTCTTGTGCTGGTTTGTATTTCTTGAGACTTTTCCATAACTAACACAAACAGTTTCCGTGGCTGCAAAACTTCATTTATTTATCCCATTTCCATGATACGCAGATTCCGAGATTAAAACAATGTGAAGCAGTTCCCTTGAAATACATTCAGTATCTGGAAGTACTTAGAAGTAATGAAGTCTTGGTCTGTAAGCAACCAGTATTCATGTCCTGTGGGGTAAGGGAGAAAAGCTCCTTCAGTACAACATTAGTTCTATTTCAAAAGTTTAGATGAAATACAAGTTTTTCCAACTGCTCTTAGGCATACTGATGTTTTGCAGGTGCTTAAATTCAGATGAAGGAATCCGATATGCTCTGATGACCGTAAAAACTACTCCTTTGTGTAGTTTTGGTTTCCTCTCCTGTATCCAAAATGCTTAGTGTTCATACAGTGCAATTGATGTTTACTGGTGATATTGACTGTACTGAACATATTTGTTAAAGTAACTGGAGGAAGATTGGGAAGGTGGGATAACATCTGTGACAATACTGTGCAGTATCAGTTGACAACTTCTGCTATAGAAAACTTTTCTGAAATTCGTATAAAAGTATTCACCTGTTTTACTCTCCATGCAGCCCCCTGCATTTTGACTTGCATGGTGGTAATCAAGAATTACTACAGAAATTAAAACCACTGTGACTGAAATCATACTGAACCTCCTTGGATGAAAAGGGCTCACTGAAATAAGCAGTTCATGTAATAACTGCCAGCAGATGTTGCAGGAAATGTAACAATCTGGTTTACCATCAGTGTACTTATTCAAGCATTGTAAGAGGCACTAGACCTACCTGCTTGTAGCTTGTTTTTGCTGAAATTGTGAATTTCAAGATAGAAAAAAGGTATTATGTTTAGGAATACCGTGTAAACACTGGTAATGTCATGGGTGGCATAGCAAGTTTTAAATTATTATCTATATGGAAACATTAGATCTTGGTATTGTGTAAATAAAGAGGTATCTCTTATCCAGCTTCTTTTTAGAAAACTGTATTTTACAACTTTGTATTTTCTGTTTCATTATTGGTCACTGAGCAATGAAGAAAGATTCCTTTTTCCTCACCTCAGAAACAGCAAATAGTCTTAAATGTACTGTCTTTGCTTTTGCTAGCAGTGAGATTGGAGCCGTGAGTCCTTCCTCTCCCCTAGCCGATGCTCTCGAAGCTCTGCCCTGCTGCTCCACCCGCAGGGCCAGGCCAGCGCAATACTGGTGACTTGTGTTTGGGGCCACCATGCGCAGTGCCAGGCCCACCTGCGCAGCGTCCTAGGCAAGAACTGTTTAAGCTAATGCCCGTTTTGGTAGCATATGGCAGTAACAGATTCTTGTCATCGTAGCCTTCAAGTGGGGGCTATTCCAACAGGAACAAAGGAAAGGAAAAACTTCAAAAGCAATTATAATTAAAAGGAAAGTGGATTCAGTGAACTAACAGAAGAGTATCTTTGACCGTTTACTATGTGAAATATAAGTTGTAGGTGTGCAACTCTTGCATCTGTGTGGATTTCCAATGCTTTCTGTGACAAAAATCTTAGATGTGAACTTCTAACTTTCCTTGAAGAGGGAAAAGAAACAATTTTGGAGCATAAGAATCATGTTAAATTAGGTGATAACATTTGGCATAGATAGTCTGTCTATAAAAGATGCATTAAATAGTTAAGTTTGCATTTAATGTCAGTTGGTTTTGAAGCAGAAATGTGGAAATTTGGGGGCTGTAAAATGACAAATATGGAACATAAGATCAAAGAGAAATGAGAACATGGGAAAAAGAAATGGGTATCTTTAAAATATATTCTCCAAATCTGACAACACCCTAAAGATTTATCCCCAGTCTAGATAAATGGGAATTGTAGGTATGTTTAAGAAAGTAAACAAGAAGTTTGTGTTTATAAAGTTGGTGCAGTGAGTTAGTAGTTTATTGTATACTCTTTAAAAAAACCCACAACCTCTTAACGATCATTTTTTAATAACAAAGTATTCAGCACAATAGAAATCTCATATGGTGAACGAATGTCACTGAAAACACTTGCTCCTGCTTGCCTGTCATCCCTGGTAGAGGGAATCAATGTGAAAAAACCTGGCATAACTGGCATGTCTTATAAATAAAGCTCTCTTGGAAAACTACACAATGTTTCATTGAAGTAGACTTACTAGTATTCAGTATCATCAATCATTTCACTTAACCTTGGTTTAGCAAAAAGTTGATATACCATGTTAACATTTAACACACAGTATTGAGGGTGAAAAAGGAACTTTAAAACATCTTTGACTTAAACCACAAACAACGTAGAGGATTTCAGAATGCAGAAAAATGATGTGTGCAACTCGTGTGCAACTCAGAGCAATGCGAATGAATCATTTTGTAGTTTTATTTATAGCTGTTGTACACTTTTGTTTTACTGTTTCATTTGACCAAATGAATTGTGGTTTTAATTTGCTTTCTGGTTTTTATTCAGTCTTTCAAGACGCTGGTGACATTTTAACTTAATGTGCTTAATATTTGAAAACTCGAATTAGAGGGAGACCCAGACTAGTGATAAAGACTGAAAACAATGTTACTTCAGAATAGCTGCTAGGACTTTCATGAACAGATGGTCTGACCCTCTAAGGGTAATTATATCATGATTCTAATTAATCACAAGACTAACCTGTTACTGACTCAAAAAATAATTTCAGTTAGAGATTCTTTGGTCAAACTTTGATTTTTTTTTTTTTTTTAAATTTTTTTTTTTAGTATTTCATTCTTAGGTCACATCTGGATATCCATATGCTCTGTATGCAGTAGGGCAGCTTCAAAAGATAAGAGTTTAATCACATGTTGGCAAAGCTGACCCCGGTTATTGCTTTATGTAAGATCACAGCACTTGTAGGTGGTCTCTTGAACTGCTGAGTCCAGCTCTTTCTCTTCTCAGCAAACACTTATCCCATTTCTCTGTTCTATTCCACTGCTAATGTCAATGAGTTTTCTTTCCCAACATATATTCAGTAATTCAGCAAGTCAACTTTTTAGTGATTTATTTATCTTCCTGTCTGTCACTAGGATTTCTTTATCATTTTAGTCTAAGGTTTAGGTTTAATTCATTTGCTTTCATTCATAAGTCCCAAGTAATTTCTTTGACCTTTTCTCTGAAGAGTTGACTTGTCTAATCTGTCTGGACTTTTCTTCTGTTTGATCCTTCTGAAGACTAGTTATACCCTTGCTGTTAGGGCTTTATTTCTCCAATTAATGCACAAATGCTGATGGGTTATTAATTTTACTGCAATTTTTAATTATGATTATTGGGAACTTTAACTGTTGTAACTCAAGTGTCAAAATATCATGTAAATTACTGCTTCCTGTTGGACAATGATTGTTTTCTACTCTGAAAAATCCCAAGGTATGATGGTCAAAATATGAGCAGAGAAAACAAAAATGAAGCAAATATTTGATGTGTATTTTCATTTAAAAAACCCCCCACTCTATAGCTCTGAGATTATTTTTTTTTTCCACCTTTGCTCTTCCTTTCCTTTGATCAAGTGTTATTAAAGAGATGACATGAAGTAGACACGATTGTAGCTCTGACTGTGCATTCCCTTTATTGTTTATTGTGTCTGTTTTAGTCTGAAACTCTGCAAAACTCTGAAATGGTGTAGCATAATGGCTGGTCTGATTGAGCGGTCCAATTCTTTGATCCAGTAACTACCTCTAGCTGTGAATGTGAAAAACTAGAAATGAAATGCTGCAAAAAATCAGGCCCCTTGAGAAGCCAAGGCATTTTTGAAGGAAAAAGAGCACTTTGTCATTATTTGTTTCGTGATCTTACTGTCATTCCTAAATATGCCAAATATAGTAGTTAAACAAAATGAAATGTGCTAAAGTACATTTTGTACATTTCAGGTGTTTTACTGAATGACAGCGAAAAGCATTCAGCTAAGTGTATAGTCACATTCTTAAAATAATAATAATAAAATATACAGAGGATCACAGCAGCTTCCAAAAAATGAGAGAAAAAAAATTAATTTCTGTATCTATCCATTATGTATACATATAGCATAAATAATTTTATTTCTTTGCTCTTCATTTAATTCTAGTTCTAATGCATATTCTTCTCTTCTAGAGCTACAGAATTCCACATGCTACTGTTTTTTCTTTTTCCTCTTGTCTCATGGCGGTCCTTAGAAGCAAACTTCCAATCTTTGAATTTTAGAAAAGAGTCCATGTCAGCTGTTCCTGTTTGGTAGCTTCTGTCTTTCAGGAGAGAATTGTTCACATTTTTTTCCACAGATTTCCAAAAACCTCTCTTAGGTTCAGGTTCCTAATTTTTCTAGTGTAGTAGGAAATTTGATTTTTTTTTTTTATTGGGTAGGTGATATGAGAACAGAAGAAGAAAGTTATTTGCTTTATATTTCTGTTCCCATTTTCTTTTGCCTGTTTTTTGGTTTATAATTCAGTACTTTCTGTTGCTCTTTGTTTGGTGGTTTGTTTTTTTTTTGGAGTCACAGTGGAATGCTTATACTTGAGAAAAAAATTACAAAAAAAATGTTAACTTCTGAATGTTGCAGAAGGAGGGACTATTTGTCCACTTAAAAGACGAGATCTTTGAAAATTAGATGGCAGTTTAGATGGCAGACCATTTCCAAATTTTTGAGTAATGATGACAAGTAACTATAGGTGGGAAATGGGAAACTTGCGTTGTCTTGTTGGTATTTATGCAAATGTCCTACCTCAGCTTAAGAAGCTGTTAAAGTCTTGTATTTGAAACTTGGAAATGACCATGTATAACTTGTTAAAATCAAACAATGTTTCTGTAATATGCATAGAAAGTAAAATTTTTTCATCTTCCTTGGTGTTTTAAAATACCTCCTATTTTACTAAAGAGTTTTGTTAAGACTATATATTGATTTGAATAGCTTTCATCTCTCTTTAATTTCTCTTGCCTTTGTATTTCCCAAAAATGAAGTAAAGTTTTGATTTGAGGTGTTGTAAGTATTTAAGGATGTACAAACTTTCAACTGATGCAATGTGAGTGCCCCTGAACCACATGGAAGGTAACGGGGTTGAAATGTGCCTTTGCAGGGTCACGTTGTTTGGCCACCTGCGTATTACTTATTTGCTGCTTATTTTTGCAGAGTTGTTGCACCACTGACAATGTCATATCATGTTCTCCATTCTCCTTTCATATACTGCCTGTCAAGGCAAGAACATTAATTTATGTCCATTTGAATAATACTCGTTGTCACATGGAAAGAGATCTTGTGACAGGCATGAGCTTTGTTTAGCAAAAACACTTTTAAGAAATGGCAATTTTGAGAGGCTTCATTTCACAGGGAAGAATCAGAGTGGCCACACAATTGTAAACCATGATTTTTTATTTCAGTTTGACCATTTTCCGATGCATTAGGTGTATGATAAATGTAATTCAATTCCCATGGTGCAATCTAAATGCTCCATAAATTCAATGCTCAAACTTTCTCTCACCTTCTGATTGCTGCCTTTTTGGTTGCTGGGTGATTCTGAGCTCTTTGATGCATCTTTTTGCTTACTGCAGGAGTGTTGTATATGCCTGTTACTTTGGCTTTGTGCTCTGATGTCAGTAGCGTACAGGAGAAATGAGCTTTTCCGGGAGCTGCCATCCCCATTTTTAAATACACCCTGCAGCGGGGCCGGGGCTGCTCTAGTTGGCTGCAGTCCTGAGGGCCCCTTTGGGACCAGCCCAGGGCAGGCTTTGTCCTCTCCCACATCCCACACAGGGCACCCTGCAGCCCCCGCCACCAAAATCCTGCTGGTTATACCCAATACAGTGAGCTAACACTAAAGAGATTCCAGCTGTAAAGATACCACTGCAAGAGACTGCATCAAATTGTTGAAGGTGCAAAGAGGAGGTATCATGGTTAGACTGTGACCAAGGCTACTGCTGGGGCTTCCCAGGCTGGAATTACTGGTGTAGTACAGGTCAAAGAACTTCCTCTTAATTAGGCAAAAGATTGAAATACTGTGCAGGCAAAACTGGATAATTCTAAGAACTATTAAAAAAACCCAAAACACCGCCTCTTCCAACTGCCCCCCAAAACCCTAGCAACCCACCACCAGACAAAAATGACTGCATTTAAAGACATTAAAATTTCTGCATTAAGCTGAAGTGATCAAACAGGAATAAAAAGATCTTTGTAAATTATTCAAGGTCAGCTGGTTGTCTACCCATGAAAATGCAAATGCAGCCCCAGGAAGTATCAGCCCTATGTTTGAGGTTTGGTTTGGTGTTTGTT
>VYZM01021959.1:36765-92881 GCA_013398915.1 Dromas ardeola | reverse complement strand
TTTAATTATTTCCAAAGGAATCTTGGGGTTTTTTTTTTTTTTTTTTTCAGTAGAAATATAAGCCTAATACTATATGGAAATACAGAACAGTGAGACGAGAGATCTCATGGAGTTAACAATAAAGTGACGAAAAGTCTTAGAATTTTTTGAGTGGTTACAAAGTACTTACTTAACTGCTGGAATTAAGGAAGAAGTTGCAATGAAGGAACTCTTGCTTGATACCAGTTCAGAAAGTTGCAGAGGGGTGAGTGTGGCGGCAACTAAACATTCTTTCTAGAGTACTGAAGCACTGTACTGTTACAAGAGTAAGAACAGAACTGAAAATGTATTAGGACAGATTAACTACGCTTATTGTATTGCAGTCCATGAGCTCAGGCAGGGGTAGATTGCTAGATACTGGGTTAAAACCAGCTCTGCTGCCATTTTGAAATCAAGAAAATCATCAAAGCAATCTAAAATGTGTCATGTTCTCTTGAGTTCTAAAATCTGCAACTAGTAATTCAGGGAAACCTGTGGAATCTTGTTTACTGACCATAAAATATGTAACTTACTCTTTTTCAAAACATTTCCTAGAGATCCTACACACTGGATGTCATTATTGCTTTCTTCTGTTGCTGCTGTGTTGTGTTCCATGGTTCCCGTAACCACATCCAGGCCTTGAGGATGGTCTGCTCTGTTCCTCTCAGTTTGTTTTTTTCTGTATCTGCCTCTGTACTCTTGTTCTCTGAGTTATTTCTTAATGTAAAGATTGAACAAAGAAGCATTGGATTAGGGACTTTAACAAGGAAAAGCAGAGCTGTCTTAACTGGAGAGCATAAGGCCTAGTTTGGAACTGCAGAAATTTCCCAATCTGTTTCCCAAAAAGCATAAAAGGAAACTTGTTTGATGACAAGGGTTTGGTGGGTTTTTTCGTACACTTGAAAGATAGTATTTAATTTGGAAATATGCAAAGAATGCCCAATGAGGGATAAATCAATATTCTGTAGTATGGGTTTTAATGAATTCATGCAGATTCAGCAGGATTTACCTTCCAAACAGAATCTGCAATATAAGCTTTTAGTTTTCCTTTTGCAGAGGTAGTTTTGCTGGAATCTCATTTCTAACAAACCTTACGTTGTTTACACCTACAGTTTTTGATCTTTATCCATACACCAGCTGTCAGGAAAACACCAAGCCCACAAATTACTGATTAGATACACAGCCGAAAGGACACAAGCTGCTAGCATTTGGAAACCTCAGCACTCTTCCTAAAGAGTTTGCACCATTTGACTAGTACCAGTTTTACTTTTGCTAATGATACATTGTATAGCTTGTTTGGCAGTGTGGAGTTTATCATAAATATCTCTTTTGTTCAGTTCTGAAGTCAGGTTAACAAATGTAATTACAGTTACTTGTCATCGGAGGTCATGTTTTTCAATACAGAAAGAGATGCAATGCCTTTTAAATAGTTTCTTGAGGAAAATTTGTATCAGCTGCCCATAAGAAGCAACAGTGATCATGCTGTCTCAAAAAAGCTTTTCATCGGAGGTTAGAAATAATCTTTGGCATTCAGGAGACAGTGTTTTTTGCAAAGAAGATGAGCAGGCCACATTATCTTTACAATCTGTGTGCCAGTTTGCTTGGGTGTTCTTTTTGTTTTGTGGGGCAGTTTGTTGGTTTTTTGTGTGTGTGTGTTGTTTCTTTTTTTTCTCTTTTTTTCTATCTCCTTGTTACTAGCTTCAGCATTCAGGGAGCAGGATCTGTTTTCTGGAGGGAAGGGGGGAAAGAGCACAGTGTCAGGAAATCCTTTGTAAATATTGTGATAGATGATGCATTTTTCATACTGTGCAAATGCAGTTTAGTCTCTGTCCGGCAAAGCTTCAAAATGGGGAGCCTGTAGCTTGCCTCCCAGACCTGTCATTTGGCACCTGTATAAGAATGGTATGTTTTGGGGGACTTTGAACACCCCACACTTATCAGTCTGGGCATATGATTGGGAAAATATCCCAAAATCATTGTTTTCTGAAGAACATCATGTGTTGTGTGGTTATTATTTATTTATTTATTTTTAATTTTTAAATTGTTCTTTCATTCCATTATGGTGGGTATGTTGTTTAGATCCAGCTACAAAACCCAGACAAGTTGGTGTCGGTGCAAATCCATCTGTTCACTTCAGAAGGTCAGAACTCAAATGCACATCAGGAAGAAAGACTTGGAATGCCATACAGTATACAACTACACAAATAGGTCCCAACTCTGCAAAGCTTATGAACTGTCTGTTTTTGAGTAGCTCCGTTTGGGGCAGATGTGTGACTAATCACTCAAATGAAGTGCCACATTTAGCATGGCTTCATTGCGTCTGAATTCTGCAGAGGGAGTCCAAATGTTTTTTCAATGTGATATATTCCATTCTTCTGTGCAGACATAACCTATCCTCAGTGAGAGTATTTAACGTGCAGAGTTGAGAAATGGTCAAAGCTGCCACAAGATCATTCTCAGATCCTCTGTTTATGGTTTCATGTAGTTCCGTTTCAATCTCCAAGCCAACAGTCTTTATTCAAGACACTTTATTTCTAAATAATCCATCAACCTCAATGGCGTTTGGTAGCGGCAATTTTTAGATCAAGGGCTGTTCGATTTCTCATTTAAAGTCTTTGTCCTTTTCTTTGATTCCTTAAACTAGGCTTTTTATTCTCTGAATCTGTGGATGTAAAATTGAAACTAACGTTGAGAAATTAGTACAAATAACTTGGAATGATGTGTTTTGCAGTCAGTGCAACTATTTTTTTATGAGGTGCAGATAAAGTCTGAATTATTCAATCAAGGTTAAATCATTTATGATGTGTTTTATGAACTCAAATCTACAAATGTGTAATAGAGTGCATTGAGAGGTGCAATCCGTGTAGAGGATGTGATCAGGAAGACTTTAATGAAGAACCCTCTCAGTCCTTGACAAAATGTTTTAGTGGGCCAGACTAGGTGCTTTCTGCTTGCAAACTGAAGAGGGAACATCTTCCAAACAGTAGTATTGCAAAAGAGCTATTTAAAAAATGAAATAGTTGTAGAGAAGGAAACTGGACTAGATAAGATAGCTCTGGTCGAACTGGACCTGGTTTTTGAAAAGATATCTGAGCACATCATCTTTGATATCCTTCTTTGCGTCTCCCACCTTGCTTTCCATGTGTCATTTCCTTTCTTCAGATAATGAAATATATCAATGAACTGTTCTTTATGGGAGACTTGATTAAAGAAAGCAAGGATAGAGCAGAAAAGCAATTTTGGTGACTGCTGTGAGGTCAGAAGGCTTAGTGGGACCAAAAAAAAAAAAAAAGAGAAAGTTGATTCCTTCCTAAAGATGTTTTATGGTCTCTTTAAATATGCTCTGTTTTTAATGATCTTTTTACAAGACCTATTCAGAAATTTTTTTAGTTAAATTAAATCCAAACAGTGTAGGGATTTGAACCTGTATATTGCACATATCCAGTCATTCCCTACGTAAAGCTGTCTTCTTTTTTAGCCTGTAATTTGAATATTAGTTTGATCAAAACCCGGTACTCTTCCACCTTTTCTTGGGGTGGAAGAAAGTTTGAAAGGCTTTGTTCAGGCTAGCATTTGCAAGATTACATCATGGTTGGTTAAATTTGTATGAATGACTGTTATGTTTAATTGTTTTACAGATAAGGGATAACCTGGGGAGGCATGGAAGGATAACAATAAAATAAAAATGGAGAACAGAGAGGCTTTGGATATGTGGCTAACTAGCGATCTCCATGATACAGATAACTTTCCTTGTTACGAAATATGCCCAGTTTGAGACCTGGGCATTTTTAATTATGAATACAGCAATTTAATTATACAGGCAAAGATGTAGACTCTTTATAAGATAAATATTTTTCCTTAGTATTAGCAAAATTAATTTTTTTTTTCTGATTGAGCAAGGAATACTTTCCTGGGTTGTATCTGACAGTAAAAATATATGGCAAAATTTGAGATACAAATAAATGACATATGAGTTAAACTTAATTTGAGCCTACACACACAAAAATGTGTTTTGTCTGATTTGCAGAACTCTTAAAATGTAGAAGTCTATTCCTGCTCTTAAAAGTATTTATTTTCATTGATAAAACACTTAGTGCTAGCATTTAGGTTAAAAGTTCCTTGAGTTATGTTTGTCTGGGCATTCTTTTTTTAAACTGAGCAGTGAATGCAGGATTTCGAGGGAAATTATATGGGTATGTAGGGACAGGAACTGAAAGGGAATAACAAATGTTCTAGAATAATTTCTGATGATCCTTTTTTTACCTCTGTCTGCAGTGGCAGTATATGCCACTTGTATAGCACTAGTGTAGCATACAGTTGGATACCAATGTTTTGACTAATGGATCTTGATGTGTATGAAGTATATGAGGTATATACAATGTGCTCTGCCTATGCTGATTTGAAATTCAGTTCAGATTTTGATCGTGTCCTTGCTGACACTGGCTCACTTTATCAAGATGGTTGCATAAAAAAAGGAAAACACCAGAACTGTTGTGCTTCTCCCCTTTCCCCACTGTTACTGCTTTAATATAACGAACAAGGAGTAAATGGTAATTAACTTAGCAAATTACTAGAGTTAAGTCTTCTGTTTCCCAGTTTCTCTCGTGTATCAACAGTTTAACTATAGCTGAATGAAACAGTCAATATGTTAAGCTCCAGTGTGTGTGACTGGACAGTCTGTTATTGATTTTGGTGGAGTTTAGGTCAGGTTTTAGTAGAATCGGTCAGCTGAAAATGAATGATGGTGTAGGCCATGTTTTCTTATTCATTTTTCTTTTTGAGAGCGGGAAAGAGAACAGAGAGGAAAGATTAAAAAAAGGGGATGCAGCAAAGTTTGGAATTTCTGGTATGCTGCTTAAATTTGATGTAACATTCAAGTAAGGATGATGTATTAGTGTAGGATAAACAGAAGGATTGTTTTTTTATTTCACTCGTTAATAGCATCCGTGTTTATTAAAATAATGTAAGAATATAGTAAAAGTGTTAACAAAGGAGTTAAGTGAGGAGAATCACAAATCCATACCTTTGGTATTATTTTTGTATGTTAAACTTTATTGTAGGGATGGAGTTTAGCAAATAGTTACCACCTCAATTCCTGCGTCTTTTCCTTACATAGAGAACTGTATACCAGTCAGCTGGAACAAATCATGGTTAAATGTTATTAGTCTTTCCTAGATAGTCATTGTATTTTCTCTGCCTTTTTTTTTTCCCTCCTGGTGGTACAGAGGAACCCTTACTTTCTTCGCTGAGCTTTGTTGTAAATACCTGTCTAGAAAGCTCTATAACTGGTGTAAAATTACTCCCACCTTCAGACGGCATTCATACTGCAGGATACATATTGCTTGCAGTAAAGATTATATAGTGGGCTAAGTTAACTCTTGCTTTCACTGATCTCAGTGGGGTTATTCTGTGAATACATGTGGAATTGCTTTTGAATTTCTTAATTCAAATTGTTTCTTAGCGATCTTCTTCCTACACTGTCAAATAATTTATTAGGTGGTCAATCTAAATCACACTACTTAGGAGCCTGACATCTGCCATGTTATATCATTAATAAAATAATTTATGTTAAATAGAATACTCTTTTTCTATCAGACTGTTCGTGCTGTTTTTGTGTTATTTGTTTCCTGTTGAAGTACTTCATATTTGTGTTTCTACTAATTTTCTATTCATAGCATTTTAATTATATGGGCGTCCCTCCTGGCATGCATTAATGTGGTAGCACCTACAAATCTAATACAATATCCATTCTGATAATATATTTCATTCGACACAAAGCTGCTGGAATAAAAAAATATTCTGCATCAGTCAGAATATCACTCAAATTTATGTTTTCTTGGAGGTGGCAATCTCAGGCTTTTAAATTTAGAGTGAAATGTAATGCAATTTAAGATGGAGAAACAGTCCCAGGAGTACAAACGCTAACTTAAGACTCATACCTCCCAACTTCTTACAGCATTACAGGGCTGCTATTGCCTCCAGGGGGGAAGATGGAGAATGGTTTGGAAAAGCGTCAGGTAGAGGAAGATGCTGCATGTAGGTCTCTCGGGTTTTTGTTGCGATCAGTAGGCCCTTTCATGACCTACTTCTAAGCACATGTTGCCTAAGCCTTCATTTCCTTTGATGACTGTGTGAAGCGTGAGCGTTTCTGTAGCTGTGTGGCCTTCACTAAATGCATCCATACTGTCCCTAACTGAGCTAGTTCACTCTGCTTCAGGGATTTCCTGGCTGCTGAGGCCAGCTGGCTAATCCCAGAGGTGAAACCAGAGGATGTGCGAGTGTTTGGTGGTCAGGGTGCTGCATGAGCTCAGCGTCAGCATCAGCAGGTAGCGCAGAGGCAGCCCATGGGTCGACTTGGGCCTCTTGGTAATGCTCCGAGAGAGTTTAGGTCTGCAGTTCTGAGAGAGTGTGTGTGAACATGCAAATTTTAAATGCATCTCACTTTTTGGTTATCTGGATCTGGTCATATGCATGCTGTAGGCAGCTGACTCTGAAGTGGCTTTCTGTCCATCTTCCTGGCTGGGTAGAATTCACGTACTGCAGATGCTTTCCTGGACTGCGTGTGAGCAACGGGACCAGGGCTCTGCCTTCCCTTTTGGGTGCTGCAGGACTGAAATAACAAGTATTAGAGAATTTAACTTCTAGGACCCTAAATCCATTATTGGATCTGGCTTTTGTATTCAGTATAAGAAGGTAGAGAAAAAGAGGTACAACAGAGAAAGGAGGAAAGGTGTTGGTGAGGATGAGAAGCAGCAGCTGGACGTTTCTACCCATTAGGCACTATCAAGAAGCCTCTAGGTATCTTGCTTGGGGTTGGCAGAGTGAGAATTTTTTCAACTGTATTGACAGATTTCTTTTTGTATTTTCGATACATAATCAAAAGCTAACATTTTCTTTGAAAAAAGAATGTAGAAGAAAGTTGGATTTATAAATTTACTTTGACTCTTTATTCGTTTTGTCACGGCATGACTTGACATTCAGCTGCATGTTTAATGTGTCTTTCTCTCATAGGCTTTGTTTAACAGCTATTTCTAGATGACTGATGAAAAAGTATATCACTTGCATTTAATTTGAAAATGGTGATGCTTATTTTCAAATGATATTGTTTGATTACTTTCATTCTCCTTGCTGAGAAGAGAATGGAAAATAATACTCCCACTCCACCTCATTGTGTATGTATGTGCATGTATTTTGATGTATGTGTGTGCACATATATATAGCACACCCACAGAGAGAGAGATAGCTATTGTTAGCCACTGCTGTTCCAGTACTGTAGAAAAATGAGTCTTTTAGTCCTCTTCTCATGGTGGTTGTTATCCAGCACCACCATGTGAATGTGTCCTTAAGGTTGAAATCTCTGCCTTTTACATCCCCTTTGAATGTCGTGTTTTCTTTTATCTTCAGAAATTTTCATGGAGATATGAATATAAGATGGCTGTATGTTGAAAGCTCTGTGAACAGTAACAGATCTATTTCGAATTTCAAAATTAATATGGTTTGACTTTGAATTAGTTAAATAGAAACTACCTGGTACGAAGTAGGTTATAGTGTAGTTTTTTAAACAATTTCAACCTCTAGAGTTATGAGGTGTACTTCCAACTTTAGATTCATTAAAACCATTGCTATATGTGAGGAATCAGTTATCTTAAACAAAACAGCAGCAGTACACCATGAGCTGAACGGGCTTGAGAAGTATAGTATGTGGTTAATCTTATTTTTCAAAATGGAAATATTTTGACAGGTGTGAAAGTAGTTATACCGCTTTTAAAGTGAGTATGATTCTTGTGAGCTCTGGAGAGAGAGTGGACCTGAGTTCTTTGAGGTTGCTGGTGACTTTATTTAAATTCTCTGACGTGTATGACGTACATATGTACAGACCTAAATGATGCCAATGAGGCTGTAGAAGGCTTTCTCCCCTCTTTTCTCAGTGACCTATTTCTTTTAGACTTTCCAGTTACTGGTACAATTTGTCATGTGTTCACATGTGTGTTTGATTAATAGAAAATTAATGTCAGTGAAAAATCAAGCTGATATCTTATGAAAAGTTTGAAACATTTTTCCTCTTTCTGTCAAACTAAAGTTATGTGAAATGTGTTCTACCTTTACAGCTTTTCTGAGAATTTATTTTATTTGGGGAATACAGTTTACTGAGAAACGGAAGAATAAAGTTTTAATTTGTTTCTTCTTACAAGCAAAACTGCAGTTTGCTGTGCTAATTAGAGCAGCTGGATTACACAGCCTGCCTTAAATCCCAAGAGAAATCAGGAAAAGAGGTTGGCTTTAAGTATTTCTTACTGTCTCCAAGGTTTTAAATTAAAACCTCTTTTGGTTAATGAGAAAAGCTTACAGATTCAGTTTTTATTTGGGAGGAGGAGTGACAAGGAATTCTTCCCTATTCGTATTTCACTCAGAGCATGGCCTTTTGATTTAGAAAAACTATCACAGTTAGTAAACTGTGGCCAACAGTACTTTTAAATTTATTGGAGAAGTCTGAGGTCTCTGGTAGATGGCTGAATACAGAGGGGAACAGACTATAGAGAAGCTATAGGAACAATAAAAGACATGTTGGTTCTCTCTCAGGTCTTCTAAGAGATAGGATTTTTACCCAAGGTAACTAATACCTTAACAAACTTCACTTTGAGAGATGCATTTGAGTGTCCTGTTTGATTCTAGATATACTAGGTCTGCTCTTTACCTGCATTATTTTGCACCCTAAGTTCAAATCATAACTGCTCTGATTTATTTCTGTCTTTTTAAATCTTCTTTAGATACTTGGTAGAGGTTTGCTGAGTCTGAGTAAGTGGGACCTGAGTTACACCAGGCCTTGAAATCTGATTGTGTAAGTCTGGCTTGGTGATAAAAATTACACTGTTATTTTTCTGAGTTTTTATTTGAAACTTTTTATTATGAATAGCTTGATTGCAATGTAAATGTCTGGATACTAATTCTTGTCAACCTCAAACACTTAGAAAACCTTTAATGTGCTGAAAAAAACATGGGCTAAAAACAGCCTTTGAAATATTGAGAAAAGAATTTACTTAACTAGTGAAGAGAAAAATGTCAGTTTGTCTTGAATCACGAAAAATGAAAATTAATGAGATGCTACATATGTAAATGTGTTGCTTCAGAGAATTGTGGCAGAGATCTGCTCTCTTGATCTGCAGTAAGGAGGAAAAACCAAAGAATTTGTTTTAGTGAATCATTAGGGAAGCATATCTAATGGCAATTAATGGATAGAATAGGAAGAGTACTTTTATGTTAGGGTAAAATTTACCTTCATCAGCTGGGAAGTTCTAGTTTGTAACCTCCTACTCCAAACTACAAGGCTTACCTGTATGAGCAAAATAAACTTACAGCAGCAGTGTTATCTATAATAAAACTAGACAGGTGCCATAAGGAGAAGTGACTGTACAACCTAAACGCCCGTATTCCACTGTAGGCATTTGGGTATCGGTTTCCATTCCTAGTAGGAGCATGGTAATACCATGTGTGAATCGTCATTTTTTTATTGTAACTCACCTGATTTCTAATTGCTTGTAATCTTCTGGCTATGATTATTGAGGGTGAGATTGCGTTTCAGTTGCAGTGAAATGACAAGTTAATGATAGAAAGATCATATTTAGCTTAAAAGTAGCTACAGAGTTTTGAAAAATCAAAATGTGCTAATCGCTTTGATTACCTAGAAATTTTCTTAGAAGTAATGAATGCTAAAGTCAGAAATGATTCCAAAGTAGCGTAAGAAAATCAAAGGCCAGAAGCCACAGCATGTGAGCTGGACCAAAGTGAACCCATGATATTGTCACTTTGGGGTGCAATATTAAAACTCCCTATAGTTGTGGGTTGATCAAGATACAGAATACGCACCTGCTGGTACTGAGCGAGGTTGCACAGAGCATAAAAGCAGGAGTGCTGCTGCCTGACTGTGCCACTACACCCTTCAGAAACAGGGGTTATTACCAGTGCTGCATTGTATATAACTATATTGTTTCCACAGACACTATGTCTTCTCTTCTCTGCTGTAATGAAATTCCTATTTCTAGTCTAAGTCTCCACAGGGGAATTGTTCCAAAACCTAAAATAACTGATACCTGAGAAGTGAACTCATAAGAGCTTTCAGAGAGCCATGAGGGGCATTGGCTTATTTGGGTGGAAGGAGGACCTCAGCCTTGTGCTATCCCTACAGGTCTGACTACAGGCTCTTTGCAAAATGGTGTCTCTTTGGCTGAAATACTTGCATTGTGTTGAAAGTTAGTGAAAACATGGTACACTTGGTTTTGACATGCCAGAAAAGCCAAAGGAACAGAAGAATCCTTATGTCCTTTTTGGGATGTCATTGTCTAGTGTACCTGGATGTACATATGGAAGTTTTTACTTTAAAATATTAAAGTATTTGCAATATTAATAAAGGAGGCTATAGGAAATTTTAGATACTGACTCCTTACTATAACTATACTACTTATATTTAAACTAATATATGGTTTCATTTTCTCAAAATAGTTTTGTTTGGCCAAATGTTTCTCAAAACTATCTGTATTGATACTTCCAATATTCAGACAGAAAGCAAGTTTAAAATTTGTTCCAATCTGTCAGTGGAATATTAGTTTTGAAATCAGATTGTGACAATTTGGTTGTCAGGGATGGCTATTTTACTGCTAATGCATCTATTTTGGGCTTGTTGACAAAGCTGGCATAGGTTTTTAACTGTGTTGCAGTCCTCTGACAGTTGACCAAACAAGTGCAAGCACATTATGGTCCAGGTACCCTGGACACCCTTTACATCCTCCTATAAATGGCTGTAATGTAAGTTTGAAAAATGACCAGAACAAAAGGCTACTCACTATTAAATATCCTATTCCCTATACAAGCACGAATTGTGGCACTATATTTAAGCTTAACTTTTAATAAGCTGCTACTTAATTTCTCTCAATTACTTATAGTTCCTGAGTTAGTGTTTTGGAGACATTTTAGCAATTTTTTTCTTTTTTTTAATCCTAATAAATGATTCCCATCATGTTATCATTATCTCCTCCTCTAAAGAGTACTCAATTCTACCGCGCTTTTTTTAGACACTGTATCATAACCAGTACCTGCTTCAGCCCAAAAGTAGCTGAAGGGTTTTCTGCTCAAAATACATTTAGCTTTGTACATGTGCCTTTTATCTTCAGATACACAGTATCTGAGCTTAAAGTAACTTGCACAAAATGCATGAGAAGTCATTATTTCTTCAGTAAGTATTCTCTAATTAAAGCAATTGCTTCTTGTGCGCACCTGTTCTTACTGTGGCATTGAGTTCCCTCGGGTTACAAAGTTTTTTGTTAGTTTATTACTTTTACTCTGGGTTGAAGCTTTTGCTTCCTCCCCCCCTCCCCTTTTCATGGGAAGAGCTTTCCTAAATTTAGGTATAAATTCCTACCTGTGAGTATCAATGCCCTTCGCTAAATTGTCTTTCGGAAATAAGAAGAAATGAAATCTAGATCTGAACCATGCTGAATATTAGGAAAGTCCCAACATCTGGAATTTAAATTTGAAATGGGAATTCATTGCCTTAAAAAAAAGTCATAATGACCAACAATTATAAACTAATGAATGTACAGAAAAACTTGTTTTGCCCAATATGCAGAGCAAAGCATCTGAAATCAAACCCCACCATCCGGACCACTTCACAAGCAACCCAGTGTTAAATGAAGCATATATTCAAAATTTTACTGCAAAATTAAGTTTTTCAATTCATTAATTCATTGACACCAAATATTGTTAGTGTTAAAAATCCTTTAAGATTAAAAGGAAACTATAGATATATTAATAAAATAATGTTAACGTTTATACTTGTGTGTGTAGAGTTGAATGAATTATTGAGTATTATGCATCAGGGTAGAATCTACAAGCCAGCTAAGGTCCATAAAAGTTTTCTCCATGTACAGAACCATGGTGATTTTTATAGCCTCATTATATTTGAAATATTCAGTATAATTCTGTGTTAATGATAGAATTGTAACTAGATGAGACATTGGGATAATGTGCAATTAAAGTTGTTAATGTTTAAAGATCCACACACGCATAGAAAAGATAAAAGAAATACCAACTGTATTTTGTCACATGTGTGAAATTAAGGAACTTTATTGCCCTGAACATGCAGAACTGTAGAGTTCAACAACCATTATGCCTAAATGTAAGCAAGTATGTAATGTGCAGGCCAGCGATGAATCAAACTGAAAATGCATTTATGACTTTTTCAGTCTCTGAAATGAGGCTAGGGTAAGGTTCTACATCATTGGCTTAAAGGACTGTAAGGAACCAAAGACAGAGCTTTAAACAAATTAACCCTAAGTTGGCCTGGTTTAGAAACTTTTCTCATGTTTTTGTTAGTCATAAAAGCAAACAGAATTTTACTAGGACTTGTAAAGAAACCTTTTATTGGATTCCTGCCAGAGACTGGCTGGTGATCAAATATAGCAGCAGATTTGCGTTTCTGTCAAACAAAGCTAAAAGATTTTTAAATCATTAGAAAGTGATTACAGAAAAGTGTTGAAAGAAGTAGGTAAAAATAACTTCTGTTCCACCAGATGAGGACTCTGAAATTTGATAGTTCTTGTTCCTGGAATATCGTGCATACAGTGAAACCACTGCTAGTAAGATAGGAGCTTGTAAACTGGAAGCGACTATGGAAGTGCTTTGATTTATAATTAATACAGTGTAAGTGCAGTAGCATGCAAATTCTTTCAGACTGCTTTTACAGAGCTAGTGAACTACAGAAGATAGTGAATTTAATCTTGGGAAAGCTGAACAGTTTTCATTGTACTTGCAGATTAATGGATGTAGATATCACAATATCTTTGTTTTTTTACTTTGCCTTGTAATATAGAATTATGCTTATATCAGCTGATGGAAGGAATCTCACACTGACAAGCAGTTCTTTAGATACAGAAACTACGGTAGTTTTATAGTTGCAGAAGGAAACGTACCGGAAATACCACTTAATTTGTTCCAGGAGTGTTTCTGATTTTGAAGTATTTTGAAATTTTTGACACTGTCCCTCATGACATCCTTGTCTCTAAATTGGAGAGACAGGGATTTGACAGATGGGCCACTCGGTGGATAAGGAATTGGCTGGATGGTCACACTCAAAGAATTGCGGTCAATGGCTTGATGTCCAAGTGGAGACCAGTGACCGACATTCCTTGGGGGTCAGTATTGGGACCCACGCTGTTTAACATGTTTGTTGGCAACATGGGCACTGGGATTAAGTGCGCCCTCAGCAAGTCTGCCGACGACACCACGCTGTGTGGTGTGGTCGACACACTGGAGGGAAGGGATGCCATCCAGAGGGACCTTGACGGGCTTGAGGGTCCGTGTGAACCTCATGAAGTTCAACAAGGCCAAGTGCAAGGTTCTGCATGTTGGTTGGGGCAATCCCACACACAAATACAGGTTGGGTGGAGAATGGATTGAGAGCAGCCCTGAGTTAGAAGGACTTGGGGGTGTTGGTTGATGAGAAGCTCAACATGAGCTGGCAAGGTGCGCTTGCAGCCTAGAAAGCCAACCATGTCCTGGGCTGCATCAAAAGAAGCTGTGAGGGTGGTAAGACACTGGAAGAGGTTGCCCAGAGAAGTTGTGGATGTCCCATTCCTGGAAGTGTTGAAAGCCAGGTTGGATGGGGCTTTGAGAAACCTGGTCTAGTGGAACATGTCCCTGCCCATGGCAGGGGGGTTGGAATTAAGTGATCTTTAAGGTCACTTCCAGCCTAAACCATTCTATGAAGTTTCTACTGGTGCAGAATTACTGTGCTCCTATCTGTATCCAGGTAGGTAGCGACAAAATGGAAAGATTGCAACTTTAAATGTTGGCACTTTCATTATAAAATCAGAAGTTACCAAGAAAACTTAGGAGTAAAAGTTCAAAAGTCTTAGGACTTGAATTCCAGAATTTGTCACTATGCAGAAATGTCACTGAAGTTGGTGCAAAATGCAGTATTGCAATACTGCATTATGTGAAATGGAACACCCTAAATCAGTTATTGAATTTACCAATATCTTATCAGAGCAGACTAACTTAAAAATCAGGAGTAGAACCTTAAGGGTAATGTGAAACTTTGCTTGCTTTTGGACTACTATAATGTCTAGATTCAGTTTTGAATTAAATATTATGATGCTGGAGACAGCTCGCCTACCTCAAAAGAGGTGCAGGTGAATACTGATTCCAAGGTTTGGCTAGTAAGAGCGAATTCAGATGCTGAAAATTCAGAGAAAGCAAGGCTGAAGTCTATATTGGAAGAAATCCGAGTCTTCCTATTTATTGTGTTGTTGCTTAGGGATTAAGAAATCCGCTGAAATTTCCTGTGTGGTTTTCTCTCTAGGGTCATATCAAAAGGGCTACCAATGCCCAGGAAACTTGAGTGTCGTTTAATGTGTTTGTAAATACTGTCCTTCAACATTTACAAAAAGCTACATTTGGCATGGCACTCACTTTTCCCTATTTTGTGATGCTGATCTATTTACAATTCCACTCCCAGCTGTGGACATCCCAGTGCTATTAAACACACCTTAATTGTTTCAGTTTGCATACTTACTCCTGCCATGTTCCCATTCAATGTTTGTAAGGCAGAGGCCATCATATACACAATAGTCATATCCAGGGGCCTCTCGATATATTCAAGCTGAATTTATTTTTAAATGGCTAGAGTAAGAAATACCTGTAACTTGTGCAGTGAGACATGGATGACTACTTTTTATGCATTCCCTATTTTCATTCTTGTCATGCCATTTGAACTGCTTCCAGGCTACATAAAACATTGTGCACAGGCCTACGTAAATATTGTCTAGTTGAAAGTGGCCTACTTTAAATTGTACAAAAGGTAGGAGACTACCTACCTGCTGGAAACACTGGGAAAGGAAATATTAAAAGGGTTGAACGAAGAAATCTGATACTTTGGAACTGCATTTTACTGGTTAAGATGTTGCATGTCTATTTTTAATTATCCACTAGTCATGTACTTATTGTGCATCTGATCTAGTGACGTGCTGTGTTCCATTAGTCATTGCAGGTGTTTGTCCTGTCTCAAGCTCAAGTTTTAAATTCTTTCTTGTTCTAAAGCAGTATTTTGGAAGTGCTGAAAAGAGCGCTTTGGTAGGGTTGGGGGGGTGTGGATTTGATAGTAAAAGGCATCAAGCAGTTGATTTTTGTGGTGTATAAATGGAGACATTTCTCAAAGGGAGCCTGTAACTGGGTAGTTGTTTGATACGTAAAGGATTCCTCACAGTCATCAGTTGGAGAAATGAACTGAGACTTTGTCTTTAGGATGCTGGTATGACTCTGAAAACACCACATTTAAATTCACAATATCTGTAAAAGTTGCATACATTTTAAGCACCTGAAACATTTTATAAAAATCTTGCAACCTAAGGGCCAGCTTTTTGCCGCCTTCTCTTAGGTTAGTGGGTTTTTAATAGGTCCTATGTCATCTCTTCAAGATGCATGGTCATGAAAGCAGTGTTCAAATGGCACTTGTTGGTAGCCTATTCTAACTGCAGCTTTTCTTGATTGAAACCTGGAAGAACCGCACAATGTTTTTGTGCACTAAGAACTTTTCAGAGGGCTGGATATGAACTGGGTATATCAAGTTTTCTAATTGTCTGATAACAAGCAACTGCTAAGTTAAATAAGACGTGTCAGCTTAGGCCTTTAATTGTCGTCTCTGAATTTTAGTGTTCTGAATTATGTTATAGTTCTGTGATTATGAATAGTCGCCTCCAAGAGTTTTAGTGGATTTAGTGGAATGGATTTTCTTGTTTGTTTGTTTTTAACCAGGCAGCAATACATTTAATACTAGTCTAGGGGAATTTGTTCCTTTCTACTATTTTATTGCACAGGTACATAGTTTAACTTCAGCTTGAAAGTAGTACGAAGGCAGAATGCCTTATTGATGGTGCTTTATAATCAGTGTTGGTATTTAGCCATTTTATGCTTTATTTAGAGTTTTTTTTCAATGTAACCACAATGTGATTCTGCCAAGTTCTAAACATTCTGCTTAGAATTTCCTATGATATGTCAGTTACCCCTATAAAGACATTTTAAGTGGATCAAAAGAGTAAGCACACTATTATTGCTGGTAGTATTTAGTAGTCTAGGATTATATGAAAAACATGAGTTACATGCTGCATGTTTAATGTGTTTAAGAGTTTGGGTAAGATAAGATTTATCAGTATTCACTTGCAGTTTTTTAGAGTTCCCAGAAAGGTTTTCTTATTGGAACGGTTATCTGTGGTAATAACAAGAACTTTTATTTTTTATCTTAGAAAGTATTTGCCTATACACTAAGTAGTTAGTGACAAGAACTTTTTGAAGTGTTTTCTACTATAAATATCATCAGGTAGTAGAAGAGGAAAAGAAAATACTGAACTTTTCAAATAGAACGTTACATTAGAAATGTGCAAATTTTAATACCCATAAATTTAACGTATTTCAAGGGATTTGCTTGATCACTTAATATGCACAGAAGAATGTTAATGTAATGTTTATCAGACTTCAGGGTCATTATTCTAATGAGAAATTCAGGTGTGTGATAAAGTCTGTTTAGCAGGGAAACAAATACACTTAAATAATTACATGTTATTGGGGAGATCAGTAGAAATAGAAACTTTGCACCAAACTTTGGTATGGAGTAAGGTACATGAAGGTAAACCTGATGTAATTAAATGATCAGTAGATTTATTTGTCATTTTGATATTAAAATAGATCTGAGCTCATTGGTTTTCAAGAGTATACTACTTTCGAAAATAACTGCTAAGTGTGTATATATATATATCTATATATATATATCTTTTGTTAATTTTGAAGTTTTATGGTGTTTAATGGCTCATGTTAAAGATATGTAAATATCAAATAAGATCTGTAAGCAGTAACATTGATAATATGAAAGAGGTACACTAAGGATGAGAGAATGCAAATCTTTCAGAAATTCTCTTTATGTCATCTCCTCTACTTAATTTTAGCATATGCGTCCTTTTCTTAGTGGTGAGTCGTTACTAAAATGGAACTGTTTGCTTTTATAAGTGGGCAGAAATACTGAGATGCTCTGCAGTGCTGGAAATTGGGCATGTAGCAAAAGTGTGGTGTCACACTCCTCTATACTTATCAAATCTGAGAATTCTATTAAAGCCTAAATTTCAACCAGGATTGCACATGAATTTCACTCAAACCCACTGTGACAATTTTAAACTTTCAAAAAAAATGTCTTCTTCCAAGGCAAAAAAAGTTCCTTTCAGAGAAATTTTGGTGTTATTTTATATGTTAATTCAGTATTACATACACACACCCCCCCATGAGGAATTGTATTCAAAAGAATTACTCCTCACAAAAATGCAATTGCTACCAGATGCATTACTTGAAAGTCAGTTTGTGCATTCAGTTTTCATTGCACTGTAAATCAGTTAGGTGCTTTTCAAAATATTATCTGTAAAATATATACTTACAATGTGTAATTAACACTTGCTGGATACTGACTGGGCTTTCAACTTTTGTATTCTAAACTTGTATTCTAAACTTTTGTATTGTAAACTAAATTAAGAAACTTAATATATATGATAATTGTATGTATGTGTAAATTGTGTATACAATGATACTTGATTATACTTGTCAGGCTTTAAAATATGTAATTAAAAGACAGTAAATCAGTAAACATTTAAAAACACAATGCTGGATTTTAAAACGTGGCATCACTAATCTTATAGTGTCTCATGTAATCTCATACAGGATTTGTTAAATACGTAGTGCCAACCCCACACCCAAAAATGTGAAATTTCTCCCTGCCTCCCCATCAGTGGTAGTCAAAACCAATTGTCCACTGTGGGAAGATCTGGGAAGTGTACTAGGGACAGGTACGGATACACTTTTAGCCAGGTATTATGAGTCTTCACTGAGCATTAGTGGCCTAGCTTACTTAGGGTCTTTTGTATAAAATCCCAGTTGGCAGCTACAACCATTATTAGGTGCCCAAAGACCTTTGTAATTTGGTAATTAGGCAGTGGCCGGGTGTACACACCGTACAATTTGTACAACTTTATTTCCTTGCTTTGAACTATAACTTAATTCTGCTGAAACCACAAATATAGCAGATTTGTTAGGTGCAATAGGAGAATTAGTAGCATTAGAGTAGGTAACGGCCTCAAACTGAAAGAGAGTAGGTTTAGGCTGGATATCAGGAAGAAATTCTTTACTGTGAGGGTGGTGAGACACTGGCCCAGGTTGCCCAGAGAAGCTGTGGCTGCCCCATCCCTGGGAGTGTTCAAGGCCAGGCTGGATGGGGCTTTGAGCAACCTGGTCTAGTGGGAGGTGTCCCTGCCCAGGGCAGGGGAGTTGGAACTAGATGATTTTTAAGGTCCCTTCCAACCCGTACCATTCTGTGTGTGATTCTGTGAAACAGCACAGTGCTTGTCTACCATGGATAAATCAGTCAGATATTGATTGAGGAGCAGGAGTCTAATCATTGTAACACTTTTGCACCTGAAACCTTGTAATGGATCATCTAGCCAATAAGGGGTGAATAACGTTTACCTTGTTTCAGTGCTTAATCTTAGAGAAAGTTTTGTTTTGGAGGTGTCATTGGTACAACATGTGGATGTTTAAAAATTGGGTGGAAAGGATGGAAGAGGTCCTCAGGTACATAGCAAGGAGGTGAGGAAGAATTTCATTAGTGCTGGTTGGCTGATCTGAATGAGCACAATTAGTACATACTTGCGTGTTAAGAAGTCCTTAGAACTTACAGCAGTACTAGATCATGTAGTCTAGAAGCACTCGTGGTATCAAATGAGGGAAGACAGGAAAGGCTGAGTCAGGTGCTCTTCTTTTAAAGAACTTTGTTCTTTTATTGTAGTTTGCTGAGTTGATTTTGAAAACTTTTACTGGTGGTGGTAAGGAATGGCGCCTCTGCAACACTGGGTTACCATAATTCTTGATGCGGTCTTTCACACTTCATCTTTTGTGCACAGAGGTAAAGCAACTATGGGAAACTGTAGGCCTTTTTTTAGAGATTTAAAGTGCATATGTATTTCTAATGAGGACTGTTTTATAACATATTGAGCATAATAAAGGAGAATGTTTAGTCTGAAAACCAGTATTATTATATGCAACCTCTGATTTATAACTGTTGTCAAGTTTTACCTCCAATATTATTATTCTAGAATAACATATTCATCAAGAAATGTATTCCAATACATTCTATGAAGGGAAATTAAATCACTTTGAAGTTGTTAAAGATGTTTCTGATGTGCAGCAAATATATTGCATTGTCTATGCAGCCTCCTATACATTCCTACCAAATTTGTATACTTTTTCAGTGACAGTTAATATTTGTTCTTTGGAGTATGTGAATGTTGCATGATGAAAGACTTGGGAGATGCATGCAGAAGTGGAATAAATAACCTCTAGGTAACTGATCACACTCCATAACCCATTGGTTTAAAAGCAGCTTACAAATTTTAAAAGCAAAATTATGTTGTGCTTGTAAAACCGCAGAAGTGCATGTAACATCTTTTGTAGCAAGAGTTGACTATTATAAATGTAATCAAGGAAAACAGTAGAGTTGGAATAGTTTCAGATGATGATAGGAATTTTGTTTGAAATGGACAAAGTACATGAGGTCTCTGATTGCAGGATGGTAATAAGGAGTTCAGAGGTTGGTGAGAAAAGTTGATTGCATTTAAATCCTTACAATGCTGCATTAATAGGTCATTAGGAATAAGTGAGAATGGCAGCTGAAGACAGGAGTATTTTATGGGTCAGGTAGGGATATTTCCTTCTAATTTCATCAATTATTTTGTAATATTATACTGGAAATACAGTAAACATAAGATATGTCTTTAAGCTGCAAAAGTCTATTTGCCTGATTGGGCTTGCATTACGCCAGTGGAAAACAGCAATGAGCTTGCTGCAGTGGAAATGTTCCTGCTTGACGGTGCCTAACTGTTGTTTTAACAATGTGGTTTATTCTGAACTTCAAAGGGAAAGAGGCTGAATGGAGGAATATAACACTAAAGCTTCTAGTATGAGAGAGATTCCTCAGTAAAGAACACTTGTATTTGTAAGAAACTGAAGAAGGGCATGTCGGCCTTGATCTTGCCTTGCTATTTTCCTGTCTGCCTCATCTTGCTTGCATCCCATGTCACAGGCAATGTTCTTAATGTACAAATTAATTATAAAGGAAAGTCAAAAGCAACTGCTTGACATTTTCTTTTATTTATTGCTGAGGTGGTTTAGCTTTCTGATTTGTTAATCAATTTTTATATATGCATAAAAGGATAAAATAAAAGTAGAACTTTTCATGGAAAAACATGATAGCTGGCCTCAAAGACTTTATTTGGACTTTTGGAGAGCAAGCTAATGTCTAAACTTCTTTTTTAATGTATCACAACAGCTTCTTTGAGTAGTGATTTTGATAGTATTTTTTTTTTCAATTATGATACCTTGCTAAAAGTGGATTCATTTTTTTTTTTACAAGTCTTTTCATTCAGATTTACTGTTATAAGCAATGTAAAATGCATTGCTCTGCCATCTTTCTGAGTTCTGAATGCATTCAGGTAGCTCCATGCAATGTACTGACCTTGCAAATGTGTGTTAAAAGTTTTCTAAGTCCGGATAAATAAGTTAGCCTTCATAGCCATACTACGAGATTATGACTTTGGAATTGCCCTCTGTGCTTTGATATATCTTATTTTGGGTTGGTTTTCGTAGATGCATTTTAGAATCTTACTCTTCAGGGCGTTCTTTTTCATTATTTGCAGTGTGTCCTGTTTTTAAATACTCGTCCTCTTGCTGTCTAGACTTGGTTTTCTTTTCCCTGCACTATTGTTCACTCTAAGATGATCGAATCCTCTTGATGCTGGTGTAAATTGGTGGTGACATCTTGGAAATCCATTGACTGCACCAAAGCAAAATTACTGAGAGTGGGTAGAGAATCAGAGTTTGAGATTCTAGCATATTTCTGGATAGAGGGCTTACATTTGGTTCCCCACTAAGTATAGCAATACATTACTTTGGGCTATTTCAATTTTAAAGATTCCTGTTTCATTGACAGTAATAAGCCATAGGCTATAACTTAAAAAGCAGAGTGATTTAACTGTTTCATCTTTATGTAATTCTGAGTCTTATCATTCAGGGGCAAAGTATCTCTGATTAAAGGCTTTTATAGCACCACTTTTTATTGCTGTGAGTTCCATTGATTAGGAATCATGAGCCTTTCAATAGTGAAAATAGTTGAGATCAGCTAAAAGCATACATGAAATAGCTCTGTTGCCCTAAAAAAGGAAATAATTAAACACTCAATGGGCTAGACTGCTGCAATAAGTGATAGCGCATTCACACGTTCAGAGTGTGTTAGAACCACTGTGTTTGTCATTAAGGCAGCATATTCTGTGGCTTAGGCTTTGCTTTGAAATCTAAAACGCTGACTGATAACAGCAATGATTATATTTTCTTCTTTGGCCAGCAATTCTTTGTGAATCCCCAGTTCTTGGATTGTGTTACAGAGCATTGAAATCTGCTCACCCTACTACTAAATTGGTGTAATTTTGAAAGAACACAGATGGGAAGGTAAAAGTAATTAGCAACCTGCCTGCTTTGGCCTTGTGATCAAAATTTTCTGAGGTAATAAGAGAAAAAGTAACCACAGCAAGAAAGTGCTACCGTAATCCATCCAATTAACATAATTTTAATTATGGCGCAATTATCTGTAAGCCTTCTTTCACATCTGTTATGCAGCTTGGTTCTATTCTTGTCTGATAATCAACACTGGAAAAATCTGGATGAGTAATGAATACCACTTATCGACCACTAAGAAAGTAACTTTAAACTGTACCATAGAAGATTTTAGGCACTTTCCTATTTGACAGATAACTCAAGTGTCCTTTCATACTGCTGTACTTAGTTTCTCTCCCTACACATTTACGTCCCTACTCTATCTCAGTTCTATCAGTGTTTTGTGTCGGTAGGACGATCTTATTCACCGCAAAAAGCAAAATGATACTACTTTTACTTCTAGCGACAGAATGGGAAAAAACCTCGCAAAACAAACTAGCTTTTTTATGTCCTTGAGATCTGAATCCTGTACTAACTTGGAAGTGCATATTTATGATTTCTGAGAAATTCTGTATGACTCAAGCTCTAAGGCAGCAATAAAATAGAAAAAACAGATGTACTCAAATTATTACAGCTTTGATTGAATATCAATAAAAATCTAATAGAATAACATGTAGCTTTTAAAGAGAAAATGGAGAAAAATATAAAGTACTGTAATAGTCCAAGGCAACAGATAATTTTTAACAATGATATTGTTCAATTTGAATAATGCCTAATTTCAATTTCTTTCATTTTGATGCTTGTGCTTTTCTAACTGCAAGGCATCAATGAAAGCAGATCTACTTGTGTGACTTCTCCTTAAGGTGCTGTCAGTAAAGCTGACTATTGTGGAGCTAGTAAATGTGTTGGGTAGTTGTTACCACACAAGAAGTGATACTGAAGTGAACTAGAACGTCAAATTATATTGTGAAGTTCCTCATTAAAAGGGTAGCAAAGCTAATGATCCCCATTGACTCAGTTTTATTTCAGATGCTTTAATGAGTACTTGGATAATAAATAATTTCTGAAACTTAAGAAAATTCATGTCTTTTAAAGAATTCAATGTTAGATACCCTTTTGTGTGTATGCAGACTTTGAATGGCGTTACAAGTATATTAAGTGAAGACAATTCATTTCGGACTTATCTGTGATATTTGGAACTCTTCTAATACCAGAACATTCAAAGAGAGTAAATATGAAAAAGAAAAGATTTTTCTATCTGACTGTGCTAGAAAGTTGCTCATCTCTTGAACAACTGTGTAGTGTATTTTATTATCCTTAGTTAACGGAAGGAAGAAAGCTAAAATTTTTCAAGAAAACCCAATGGTAATTTATTTGGATCACCATTTTTTGAACAACCCATTTCAAGGTTTTTGAAATTATCTTGTCTTCCTGCCCTGACACTTCATTGGAAGCTGTAGGAGGCTTACCTACTTGAAGATGAGGGCAAAAATTTAGAAAACTAGAGGAAAAGAAGACGTCTAATGTTACACGTTCTCCTCCTTGAAGGGCTTTTCCTGCAAAGTCAGGAGAGAGGAGCTTCAAATAGATTGGATGAGAACTTACTGTAGCTGAGCCTTAGCATTGATAAGTGCATCAGCTGTACCGGGCTATGTGTTTGTTTTTCCTTGTAATCCTGAGCAGGTGATGGAGGCTTTTCAATCTTTTTTTCTTTTTTTTTTTAAAACGTATTTCTGTGAAAAGCACTCTCTGTCACAGTGGTGATGTTGGAAATAGGCACCAAGCATGGTAAATATGCTGCATATTGCTTATATGGGGATAAAATCAAAGTCTTACGATAGCTAATGAATTTAAACCACATGGAGGTCCATATCGTTGCTTTTATTGACTCAATGTTCCGAATCCTTGGCTCGTTCTGGCTATTTAGCTATTTACAACTTCCTTGATGCTTTGGTAGCTATGTAATTTCACAGAATGGATGTTATTCTGGGACTTGGAGACCTGATTTCTATTCCTGTCTCTGTTACTGATCCGGTATGTGAACCTACTCAAGTTGGCTTACTTCTCCAGATGCACTGGTAGGTCTACGTGACACATCCAGGACGAAACACCAACTCTGACTTAAACCCTTTGAGGGCCAGAAGCTATAGAGCTATGTCAGTGCAACTCTATGCATGGGTGAAATCTTCTCCTAAGGACAAAGTAGACCAAGTGCCAAGCATAGGTGAAATTTGTAAGTTTTTGGTGATCGTAAAAGACCGAGCATGATTAGATTAGCTTGTTATAAGACAACTACAAGAAATGACAACTTTTTCAGTCCAGTAGTTATTTTTTGAAACTGCACGTGAATACATGTATCATCTGTTTAGGCCTGTTGTGGTTTAACCTCAGCTGGCAATTAAGCACCACACAGCCACTTGCTCACTCACTCCCCACAGCAGGATGGGGGAGAGAATCAGAGGAGTAAAAGTGAGAGAACTTGTGGGTTGAGATAAAGACAGGTTAATAGGTAAAGCAAAAGCTGCGCGCGCAAGCAAAGCAAAACAAGGAATTCACTCACCGCTTCCCATCGGCAGGCAGGTGTTCAGCCATCTCCAGGAAAGCAGGGCTCCATCACACATAATGGTTACTTGGGAAGACAAATTCCGTAACTCCAAAAATCCCACCCTTCCCTCTTCCACCAGCTTTATATGCTGAGCATGACGTTATATGGTATGGAATATCCCTTTTGCCAGCTGGGGTCAGCTGTCCCAGCTGTGTCCCCTCCCAGCTTCTTGTGCACCCCCAGCCTGCTCACTGGTGGGGTGGGGTGAGGAGCAGGAAAGGCCTTGACTCTGTGTGAGCCCTGCTCAGCAAGAACAAAAACATCCCCGTATTTTTCAACACTGTTTTCATCCCGAATCCAAAACATAGCCCCATACTAGCTACTGTGAAGAAAATTAACTCTGTTGCAGCCAAACCCAGCACACCTGTGCTCAATGAATAAAACATTTTGGATATACTAGGAATTAAGTCTTAGAAGCCTTTTCCCCTTTCCTGCTGCGTGACACTGAGCAAGTTGCTCTACCTTTGTTTTCCCTGACAAGTCTCCTTGTCCTGTCTGTTTGTGTTGTAAGTGGATGTCCTGTCTGTTTGTGTTTGGCATGGATCGTCTCACAGAATGAGACTTTGCAGAGCCTGGAGCAATAAATTCCTGATCCTAAATATAAATTAATTCGTATAATTAATTAGTCTCTATTTTTGCTGTTCACTGTCTATTTTAGTTACAACTGAGTTTTTCTCAGCAATTTTGGGTGGTGAGGCTTTCAAATACCAATATTAATAATCTTCTGATAAAAATTGTGAGAAAGACTAACACAGTATCTTCAGTAATCCTTGTTACATTCCAGTCAGGCATCTTTTCTGTGCGGTAAGAATCTACTTCCCTTCTTTAAGAGGTAAGAATGTGGGTGAAAGGCCGGTGCATCTTTGAAGATATTTTTCTTCCACATCTGTCTTTTGTGACTTCAGGACAAAATGATCTCATGTAGTCTTTCTAATTTCAGTATTAAAATAAACGTCAGATTATACTACTCTTTCAATCAACATGCAGAGCAGAAAAGTCAATATTAGCTATGCCACATCTGTCCTCTTAAAAGACAGTGGTTGTGTTTAACTTCTTGGTCTTTACATGGTCCTGCACTGAATAACCTTGTATTGTTTTTAACTATGTCCTTAAGCAGAGCCTGCTGAAGCCAAGCAGAACACTTTTTATGACTTTTAAAGGGCTTTGGATCTATCAGTTATCTAAATATGGCCTTTTTATTGTTATAAATCAATAAATCTGTTGTTATGGCACATTTTCAGATGTTACCCTTGAAATAGTTGCTTATTCACTGATCAGCCTGTTCATGGCAGATCAGAATGTTGCCAGATTGCTTTAGGTTTACTTTGCCATTGATGGGTCCCAAATTCATAAATACAATAAATCTTCGAAATCAAACGCGACTTCCTCAAACTATTCTCCCTGATTTCCTAATACCTAACCTGAATCTCTGCAGAGATGGATGTGCCTCAAGTTTCAGTAAAAATGAATTACAAATGAAATGAGGATTTAATTAGAAGGAAATAGGCAATACTGACTACAGTAAGCCCACAGATGGGGATATTTATTTTTGTTAAGTAATTCTTATAGGAGTTCGTCATGTAATGTGTAGGTAAAATAACTCTAATTAAAGAAATAATGCCATATCCTACATTAGTTTCTAGGAAATCTGTCTGTGAAAGTAAACATAAATGTTACCTTGCTTTGGTATACCATGTGGTAGTATTTGCTTCAAAATAAGGTTCTATGTGGCAGTATTTCTGTTTCTGCAGTTTTGTAACACAGAAGTAAGCTTTTTGAAATACCTCTTTTCATCTTTCTTGGACTCCAGAAAAACTCAAAGCTGTGAAAATGATGAAGACAATTACCTGCTTCTTCCTGCTTCAGCTCTCAAAAGTAATTGAAGAACAGTGATACTTTTGAGTTGTTATTGAGCTTTGCAAATTATCTTGTTTTGAATTTTTAGCGTATCATGGACAATTATGATGCATTAAACACATCAAAAAAAAAAATAGTTACTTTTCCACTAGACAGCTTGTGAATTCTTCAGATAACTACCATTCTCTCTGCATATTGAAGTAGACAAAAGGACACAACTTTAATATGCTTTGTGAGGAGTATTTGTTCTTGGTAGAGGTAGTATTTTGCTAGCTACATTTAAATTGAATATTTAACAATGGATTTATTTTCCCTTAAGGAGAATATCAGCTCAACTGAAAAAAATGGTCCCTCCATGAGCAAATAACAAGAAACTCAATAGTGCTTGTGACTGTCTAGCAAGGGATTTCTACTTCCAGGAACGTGTCTCTGAGTATTTCTGGATCTGTATTAGTTTATAGCTGAATGGAAAGGTGTTTTTTCTTGAAAAATGTTTAACACATACACTGATGGCAACTCTTTATGTTTAGGAACAATGTATTCTGGTAGGTTCTAAAGCGTTTAGCTTATTTAAGCAGATTTTCTTATTTAATACATCATTTGTGTACTGCATTCTCATTTGTGATAGTCTAAAGCTTTCATGGTAGTATTTTATTCCATAAATAATTTTTGGGTTTGGAGAAAAGCTTCCTGTTCAGACAGTGAATGCCTTTTCTGAACTGTGGAAAGGTAGACAGTGAAGCCATCTATCTAATAACACTTTGCACAACAGACCAAAAGTATGGACTTCAACAGAAAGAACCAAAAAAATAACATTTGGGATATAATTACTGTTGTACCAAATCTTCCAAGTCCAGCAGCAGTCTAGTCGAGGGCTAGATTTTCAGGCCGGTGCTGCTCAGACAGTCTGTTTCTAAAACAATGCCTCTTTGTAAATAAAACTTAAATGTAATTTTATTAGCGATTATTCTGAAGTATGCTATCTTACCTCTCTATGTTTATGAATGCTGCACTTCATTCAGGGTTAGATAATCTGGGTTTTTTTCCCCTTTGTTTTTCTAATTGCAGGCATCATTAGAGTAAAAAAGGTGTTCTCCTGAAAAACTGGGTTGGAGTTGGACATACGTGTGGAGCTTTACTCTCCAAGTTTATTGTGATTGCCCTCAAATGTAAACATAACTAGGGGATAGCAAAGCAGAGGTGACCATCATGAGCCGTGTAGCTCCTTACTGCTGGAACTACTGCTACTTACTACTATTTTACAATCTTAGGCACTGTCCATGATTGTATATTAAAAGTCCTTACATATTCAGCTCTATCCACACGGCAATTGTTCGTCTGTCTTTCATGCCAAATAGATTTGTGGTGTAAAAAAGCATATTATGCTTATTTTTTTAATCCATGAAGCTGAGCTGATTCTACCTACTTTTTTATGTGAACCCCAAATATGAGAAGTTGAGCTGAAGGTGGAAATATAGAAGTTGCTCGTTCTTCTGTGTAATTAATATATCTATGATTTTACAGAAATAAAATGGGAATGCTGCCCCATGCTGCAAGCAAAATGCTACACACTAGGAGTTTAAAGTAAATGACAATTTCTGGCTGTTGTAGTGTAAACTTCAATTTGTGTTTTTGTGAATTCATCTAAACTGCCAATTTCTACTTTCAATGCATGATGACAGAAGTGAAATGAATGTCCAGTCCTTGGTTTGGAAATAGAGGTGACTTCATTTGGACTACTTACCTGAGAGAAGAGCATAGTATTTCCAAACACTGATGGATGGGCTTATGAGCAGATTTAGCAGGATTATCTGAAAGTGTATTTTGGCATGTGTAGTTGCTGCAACATTCTAGTTCCTTGTCTCTAGTAATTTCACTGAAGGTGAGAAGAAATGTATGTGGGGTTAGAAAATTCAGTGTCTTCCTTATTTTCCTTTGAATGACTTTGTCACTCAAAAAGTGACTGGGGGTGGGGGGAATAGTTAGTAAATGTTAATTTATGGATATTTGCTTTTTATAGAACGGTGGAGTCATACCTGATAAAACTCAGTGAATAGCATTACGTCGGGGGTTTGCCCCTATCGTTTCAAGTTCATTGGTATGAATTCTTGGGGTAACATAAGCAGCGCCATAGTACAAAGGGTTGCCATTGACGTGAACGGAGAAGCTCTTTGTTGATACTGTAGTTTGTTAAAGCTAATCCAACCTGACACCACCTTGTGTCATGTTTAATTACTCTCAAGTTTAGCTGCAATTGTGAGCAAAGCCCCAGGTTAGAATACAGAACAATTTAATTTATGTTGCAAATAAATGTGGAGAGATTCCATAGAATTTCAGAATGAGTTTGTAGTTGAGTAAAACATAAGATTGTGTGCATTAATGTACTTAATCTTGGTTGTGCCTTAGATGTGGATGTGGTTTGGGCTGGAAGAAGGAGGGGTGCATCCAAAGCAGCAGTAGCTGACAGCCTGTAGAATGTCAGACCTGGGACTCCAGCAGAACATTGCTCCAACTTATTACTGTGTCACTGAAACGTACCCAAGGGGAAATGTTAGCTCCAAAGCACTTTTTCCCCATCTTTTTAACTGGGACTGGCAGGAGAGGAAGATTTTCTTTAAGGGTAGAGGTGGGCAGTCTAGGAAAGAATTTCATTAAGTATAACTTCAGTGGAAGTTTTAGTTGGTAGAGGTTTGCTAGCTTTGATTATGGTGATTTTAATAAAGGCAGAGACTAGGCTCTCTTTCCATGTTTGTTTCCCTTTTAAATGCTAACCTGAAAAGTGTGGCTATGCAAGGTGTTAGTTTTGGGCAATGAAGAAGTTAACTTTCCATTACTTCGAAGTATTTAGTTCAGATTCTGACTTCTCAATATTTTTTAATTATGAGAAGATAAACAGTATATGCAAACCCCAGCCCCTTCTGGAGCTGCTGCTTCAGCAGTATATGCAGAGGCCAAAACTGCTCTTGCTTACATAGAAAATGTGCTTTGACATCCGTTAGGTAAGATAATGGTGAAGAAAACTAGACAGCTGTTAGAGATGAAATTAAGATAGATCCAAATTAACTACAGGGTTAGAAATTCTGGTTGGTGGTGTTTTTGTTTTTTTTTTTTTTTTTTTGGGAGACTTCTGTCTCTTGAATGGAAAGAAAACAAAAATCTTTAGAATAAAATTTCAATGGGAAAAAATAGTTTTGAATTTCTCCAGAAAGATACTGAGAAGTTTCCTACTAGATTCATACTGATTCCTACTTCAATTTTTCAGTTACACTGCTTCAATTTTTATATTAGTTAGTGACAGTGTCTCTACAGAAATTACTAGCATTAATGACAGGATGTGATGTTCCCAGCAACTAGTAAGACACACCAGTGGTCTCTCAGAAGGCAGCCTCATTAGAGAGTGGCCCTTCTCCACCTCAAGGCAGGAGCCCTCTTGTCTTCACTCCCACCAAATAAATTTAGCTTGAATTTTTTTACAGGTTGCTCGAGGCATCTCAGCAGGTTGGTTCAGCACCTTCCTCTAAGCTAACCCAGAGGGAGTGACTAGCCATCTCTTGTAAGATAAAATGTGCAATTTAGGAAGCATCTCTTTTTTTTTTTTTCCACTCAATAATACAATCGTTTATATGCTATTGTCCAACAATTTCTAGGCCTCTGCTGCAGTTCAGTGTAATAATATTAGTATCTGTTTGGTTGTCAATACACAGAACTAATTTTATGAACTTAAATTCATTTAAAATGTTTTATTCTATATTTCATTCTACTTGTTTTTTGGTTCAGTATTTTTTCCATGTAGTTTACCATAGAAATAACTTTAAATGGTAGAACATCTGCTTTAATAAATACATGAGGGAAATCTTCAGTGGAGAAATGTACAACAGAAAAAGGAGGATAATGGAAGTCATATCTGTACAAGAAAAGGAAAGAACTGGAGACACAAGTCTAGAATGTACTGTGAACAGTTCTTAAATCTTGCTTGTGATACTCAACTTGCTGTTGAGCAACTACTCATCTATTCTGTAATATCTCCCAGAAGCTGAAATGTGAAATAATCTTTGGAAAGATGTAAAGGAATAAGACGACAAAGGAGACAATACTTTAGAACAGTCTTGGGAGTTGTGGAGTGTGCGAGAACTAGAAGTAGCAAGAAGTTAGCTCAAGATTCAGACATTCCTGATTCTTTTGTATGCATGGTCCTGTGGCTAGTTACATAAGAAGCTAGCCCTAGAAGACATTCCATTTTACTCTGAAGTGATATATATATATTTTTTATCTCTGCTTAGTTTAAAACACAATAGTTTTACCAAATTTAGGTAAGATTTTGGCCTTTTTTCTTTCATTAACTTGGAAAATAATGAACTAAAAATGTCTTCCTCCCTGTAGAAAATATTTATGACTAAGAAAACCTGTTTCTGAAACACACTGAAGTATACACAACAAATAATTTTTGTAATAGGCCAAACTAGCTTTGCTTTGATGTAATATTTTCCCTTAAGGAAAATAATGAAAAGACTAATGTATACATATTCATTGAAACTGCCTAAATATGTAGTTCCTCTGTGAATTGCCTGTACTTTGAGATTATCTAAAGCTCCCAGCTTTGCATCAGAAAATGAGAGATTTCTCTCTGCCCTAACCCATACGTTTTCTTAAACTGCAGGTGAATGTATCCTGAGAGGTACTTTGCTGGGCTGATGTTCCTGTGTTAAACTGTATTTAAAAAATGGACATCTTCAGGCTGACTGCTGATGTTGAACAGGGGCAGTAGAGACAATCTATTAGAACAAGTTAATGCTGCAGAACAATTAAATGGTTGCATTTTATTTTCTTTTGTATGATTGTACGATGAAAGTGAATGATTAAAGCATGAAGAAAATTCAGTTTACTCTTTTAGGTTTGTGTATGTTCGGATATTCAAGATTTTATGCAAGGTTAGGCAGAAGTTTTGGCAAACTCTGAATAGCTTGATGTGTGTAATTAGGAGATACTGTAGTCACCATATTTCAACTAGACATGAAAGAAGGATGTTTGAAATTGATTTTTTTTTTTTTTTTTNTTTTTTTTTTTTTTTTTTATAATTAGACCTCATCAGAGAGAGAAAAAGCAGACAGGCAGCAGTAGTAGTTCTATATATAGTTCATGACTTTAAAACTCCAGATTTAAATCACTTCTGTCACAAAATTATTTTACTCCGTGACTTAGTCTCAGACACGTATACCCAGGTATTTAACAGTAATTAGGCACTCAGCGCTTATAGGAACCGAATACTTAGTATGTTTTAGAAGTTGCAGATTCATTCTGTGTTTCCGTTTCACTTTGTAAAGCTGAGACAATGTAACTCCACTTTTTTACAAGGATATTGTGAGATAAACGTATTAAATACTGCAATGTGTTTGGAAATTGTACTATTCGTAGGTATCTAGTGTAGTCTAGTAAATTAAATACCTAACATGTCTAGATGTTCTCATCTTGCAGAAATTACTTGGGTAAAACTTGCTATAACATGAATTATCTTTGCAAATAAGATAGGATTTTAGCTGATGATGGAAATACCAATACCAGAGACTCCAATTGACTTGAATGAACTGTGATTCAGGTCCACTAAAATTTGTCATGAACAATTTTCAACGTACAGGTTCTGCAAGTTAATTTTAGTTTTGGTTGTGCTTCTTCTTATGAGTAATTTGTTAGTTTAAGTAGGACTGTTCAGTTGCTGCAGAAGTTCCACAACATCTGAACTGAAATATTTGACTGTCATATCTGTGCAACTATACTGATTGTGAGTTACACTAAGCTGCCTTAGTTTCTGAGGCAGTAAATATTACCAGTATTAAAGGCAGCCGCTCATCTCTTCACAAGCTCTGGAGTGGCACAACAGCTAACTTGCTATTACTTCTTCTATGTTAGCAGAATCAGCAAATGTTTATTCCCTCCAATGCTGCTTTGTTAACTCCTCCTGACTATTCCCTCTATCTGTTGCACCTACCAAAGAAAAAATAAAGCCTGGTTAGGCAGAGTACAATGATAGTCCAGGATATCGATGTGCCGTCCTGTACGCTGTGTTCCTGGTCAAACTGGCATGGCGCTCTGCTTGCAAGTGCTGTGAAGTTCCACTGAAACGCTACATTTTGTAGCACCACCAAATTTATCCACTAGAGTTCTCTATTTTGTCTCTTGAAGCACTTCTGACTGCACTACAGAGACTGTCTCGACCCTGCTATAGAGACTGTGTTTTGGAAATAGTATCTGTGTGAGCGAAATAATTGTCATTAAAAGACTTGCAGGAATTGGAAAGAAATCTTGCAAAAGTTCATTGTGAAGTTTAGTCTTGAAATATATTTTAATAAATACTATACATATTGTTTCAAGGGATCAGTACTGAGAATTTATGTCAAATGGTAAATTTCTGAATCTTATTTTGTAATTGAGTGTCTGTGATGATTCCTACAGCTCTGTGTGCCATAGCAATGAACATAAATTGAGGCAGTATCTCACTTATGCAAAACTAAGAATCCAACTCCTCCAAATGAGTTCAAATGATTTTTAACTATAGACACAGAAAAATGCATTCAATAGTTTCATTATCAGTGCTCCAGCACGTACTAGAAGTAATTTTATTTCCAAATTAAATCTATAGGAATGAACAAAGCTCATAAAATGAAGAAATATAATTCATTACATATAAAGTGAATTTCTTTAACTGTTGTAAGGGCAAGCATGATAAAATGAGTAAGTTTAATCTTATGTTTATCAAGGCCAATAAAATTAGGATTCTTTATATTATAATGTTAATACAGCCAAAATTTAAATAGTTATCTTAAACATTTATTATGACTGCTGTATCTATTAGATAAAAACCATTAATTTTAAGTGCCAACAGTGTAAGATAAGAAAGTGTGGACACCTCTAGCTAAGAAAAAGATGATTCTAAATTTCCCTTAATCATGGAATTCTAATGCATAGAGGAAAGTGCAAATTAATTTTTGATCTGAAACTATAGTAATTACAACAATTTCCGTTTTCATTCACCAATACCAGCTACACAGTTTTAATTCCTCTTGAAACCTGAGGAAATAGAAAATTATCTCTAATAAAAGTAAACCCACTGTCATTTTAACAGAGTTACAGCAATTTACACTTTATCCTGTTTATTGGTTTCCATCAAAATTGCATTTTTAGTACGCTTACATTGTTTTGTTGTGATGTTCAGCAATACAGTTCATAGGTCCTCTTTCTCTAGAAGTTTTTTTTTAATTATATATGTTTGTTTTCAATGGTAAATCTTGTCTTACTGAAAGGATTGGAATAAAACTCAATTTCCAAGTAGTACAGAACTGCAAAATGCACCCTCCTTGGACACATTGTGGGTGTTTCTTTTATGCACTTTATTCCTTTACAGAATAGCTCAGATCTGTAATGAATTCAGTTAGGAAGTCCTCTGGATAAGAGCTGTCTTGCCTTTTTATTTTGAATGTGACTCAGACATGTTTTGGCCACAGGTCCAGAACCTGAAATAAGAATGTGCCTGAAATGCCTGAGTTGTAAACGCAATCTGGACATGAATGTGCATTGCTATGTGAAGGCTCATGATCCTGCCTAAGGGGCAGCCAATACACAAGAATGAGGTGCCAAATGTTCCTTTGTGACACATCTGATGTGATCATTTCCTACCATGTTGTCTCCTCTTTCACTGGGGGTCTGATGATGCAAACTTCATGCAAGTGGCAAAGGTAGAACAGAATATGAAAATCTCTTCCATAGCCTCACCACCTTTTTGCTGCTGTGTTTTGGTCCCAGGTTAAATTAATGAAAAAGTTATCTCTTTAAGCTGTCTTTTAAGCTTTCTACTTGGGTTACGATCTCAAAGAGTTTATAATCTCCATTCTGTTCTCTTTGTCTGTTACTTAGCAAAGTGTCCTTTTTTAATAGCTGTGGCTCCTAAACAGCATGGCAATGGAAATGCATCATGTTAATATTATTCGACCACTATGCGTTAATTAGAGCTGTAATTTGCTTAGTATCCTTTTGGATTACTTAGGATAGTAAGAGCTATGCTGCATGGTAGCTGTTGGTACAATCCATCTTTTAATTCACTTTCTGAGGCAGAAGACTATTCAGAGTAAGGTTTGTAATAGTTCCAGAGTGCATTTGATTTCTTAGGAGGAAAAGTCATCTCTCATTTCGTTAAACAAAAAGTATTTTTTCCCCAGAATGGATTTAGTTGTTCACACTTACTAAATGGAAATAATACTTATTAATTATGGTTAGCGGGTGGAATGCATTTTTTTTTATCTGATGGCATTGTCAATAGCAATGTTTTATGTTTGGAATTTTTACATAATCTTTTGATGGATATAGCATATTTTCCATAAAACGTAATGGATGAGGTAATAGCTAAACATAAATTCTGCTTTGCAAGTTGTACTTCAGGGTTCTTTTTGACACTTTGCTGCTTTTCAGTAGCACCTTTTCTGTGTTATCTCTGTGCTTAATAAAAAGAGTAAAACTTAATAACCTGAGCCTTTCTAACCAATCCTATATTATTAATGTATTATCATTTATGTTCGTGGCATTCTCAGGTGTTGGATAGATACCCTAGTAGACCGATAATTGGTCAAGTGTTTCTGGCCAAGCAGACCCTTGGAATTACATATGTTTAGCTTCAATTTTTATTGACCAACAACTATTTAAGTACCAAAGAATTGAGTATGAAAGATCCCGAAGTCTCCACTGGGGAGCAGCATTTCGGTGCTTCACCGAGGAAAGTGGCTGAGCTGCGAATGTGTACTAGCATAACTTACCTACTTGAATCAATCCTATGGGATCTAGTAGTTAAATTATTAGAGCATCAGGACAGGACACTTCTTATTTTGCAGGTTTGTAAAATAATCCTTTTAGGATTCGGACTGACTCACAGTACTGTAATGCAAATAAACTAATTAACATTATTTTTTTAAGTATGAGGCTAAATAACCATAGTGTTGAGGACAGATGTTTTGTTTCTAATGTCTAATATAATTTTTCTTGTTACAGAAAAAGTAATAATCTTATTTACACAACTCTTTTCCTCAGCCAATAGCTTCCACTTAAAAAGTAACTGATACTTTGATATGCATTATTTAAAACTTCTCTTGCTAATTAAACTTTTTAGCCCCTTCCTTTTGACTTAAAGCCCAGGTTATGGTACTATTGATTTGTAACCTTGTTAATTTTTTAAGTATGTGGAAATGGTTTATCTGGACATTTATCTGTTAAAAGACCCTAATTTGAAAGATACCAAAACCTGTGCTGAATTGGAAGATAGAGAACATCAGCTAAATTTTATAATTCATAGGCAGTAAGTCTAGGCAGACCCTTGAGTCTAAGCAATGAAATAGTTATAAAATTTTTATAAAGTGCACTGATTCTGATATTCAGCTATAAAAAAATTTGCATTCTCACCTTTGAAATGTGTTCCTCCTTCAGGTATTACATACAAAATGCTCCTTTGCAGTTCATTTATATGTTCTAAAACTTCCCTCTCTCATCTCTTCCCAGATCATTCATAGTCCTGACTTTGCCAGTGTTAAAGCACTTCAGCACCTTTAGAGATTCCAGGTAGAGCTTGATTGTTTTCTTTAAAATGCTTTCCTAGTAATAAAGAACTTGACAAGGTGACAAGGTTTGATAAAGATAACTCATTTGGGAACATGTGGGTGTTGACTGTCAGTCAGTACAATAGTTTCTATATCTGGGGTTGAAGATACCTGGAGTACCACTTGTATTATTATCACTCACTGGTACAAAGCTTGATTGTTACTGTCACAGACCCTGGATTTATGGTATCTCTGAGGGTATTTAGCAGGAGGTGAAGGCCTCTTATTTACTAAGAGCTTAGTAATGTTTAACAAAGGGGCCTAGTCAAAGTAGGAAGAAAATTAATATATGTTAATTTTGTAATGCTGTTTTCCAGTTGCTATATTACAGTATATGGTGACCCTGCTCTGGCAGGGGGGTTGGACTAGATGATCTCCAGAGGTCCCTTCCAACCCTATGATTCTATGATTTTCAGTGGATTTGAGAAAAAAAATAATGAGAGGGCAGTTTGCAGTTTTTGACCACCTGAGGACTGAGACTTTGGGGAGCAGTGAGTGCAAAAACCCTAACCTTTTTTTTGGTTGTACAATATATCCTGATTTGTTCATAAGGGCTATTCTTTGAGTGGGACTGACCTGAGTCATCCAGGGAGTACTACCAGTTCAGTGCTTTACGTTAGTATTTTTATGAGCATTCTAGAACTCCGTTCGTTATTTCAGAAGAAAATAGTTCTATGGAAATGAACAAAATTCAGAATCATCACTGCAGATAATCTCTCAGTACGTGCAGCTTTCTTTCCTTGCTTGTAGCAGCTACTACTGGTAAACTTCCCGAGAAGTCTTAGAGAAAAATTAATCTTTGAGCCAGGAGACCAGTGCAGAGTGCAGTCTCATGAGCAGAATAAAGAATTGGAAATCAGAGATAACTGCAATCACTTTCAGTAATAATAATTTTGTAGTTGTGTTCATTGGTATTAGGTGAAATACTCAATCCAAAGTCACTTTCAAATTGATGGCATCCCCTTAAACTGAAGTTTAGATTTTATTCATGAATCTCTAAGGTAAATGTGAACAAAACTGAAAGTTTGGAATTATAGTATTTCTCAGACTATTTTTTTTCCCCTTGTGTTGTGGTGCACGTCCTGATTTCATGGAGTCTTTTGTATTGAGTTCAAAGAGTGGATGTTTAGCACATGCTGCTCTGCGTAATTTTGTTGCAGTCTTTCAACAGACATTTGGAAGGGAAAATACTTTCAGTTTTGGGGAAGGGGAAAAGAGCAACTTCCTGCTGGTGTTCCAGAGCAAATGTTCTTCAGGGCATGGACAGTTATGATAGTTTCAAATTAATAGGTTTTACTATTCAGCATCATACCTTTGTCTGTCCTGAAGCTGCAGCCAATGTCTGAACCATGAGAGGGAAAGTGTAAATTATTGTGATGACATTGGGGAAGAAAAAAGGAGAAGAAAAGTCTTTAAAATATACGCAATAGTGCCTAAAGATTTACAGTGGACTATTACATGTGGTTGTTTCCAAGACATTAATTTAATTGGTTCTTTTCAGGTGTAAATAAAAATGTGGCCTTCTATTAAATGTAGGATAGCCTCATATCACCTACTCGTGCATAAAACCACTCCAACATCTAGTGTAGATGGGTTACCTTCATGTCAGCCTGTTAATTCTTTAGGAAGTTTGTCTTGCATCTAGACATTTTTATACTCGGTGCAAGGTACCCAAAACGTATAATTCACACTCAGCCTGTTGTTTGTGTCTCTTCTCATAGTCATTCTTTTGAAATGTATATAAAGGGATACAGGAAAAAAATAATTTTAGTGGAATTCTTAAGCAGTGATTACCATCAGAGCTGCGTGTATCAAGCAGTATATCAACCGGAATACTACTACAGTCTCTCTTTTCTTTGCAGTAATGTATTTTAAGGGTATGATTGTGTTTTTATAGAAATGCTCACATTTTTACTATTGGTATCAAGAAAAAGCCCGTGATTTTTTTTTTTAAAGACAAATCTGAGTGTCAAATCCAAGTGTATCAACTTATAAATTATTTTTTTTTGATAATTGACTGTTGGGATTGTCACAGGCGATGGATCTGGAGAGTGGTAGGTATTGGTTCCATGCTGTGTAAGATCAGTCATAATGCCACCATGGAACTGGTGTATCAAGAAAGAAGGTCTGTGTTCAGCAAAGCGCTTAATTGCCTTAATGTTAAATGTGTTTAAACTTAATCGGAATCTAAGTGAGAACCCAGATCTCTTATGACTGAAATACATTTTTGTGTCTGTTGGCATTAATATAAGATTTTCTATAACTAAAGCAGCTTATTGATCTTTAAGTGGATTTTTAAATCATACTTAAAATCATCATATTAACAAGTTTACCAAAATTATACAGGTTTTTTTCTGGTGCACATGTATGTCAGTTGCAAATGTAATAGGCTCAGGGCTTTAATGATGCAAATTAAATTTTCCAGTGAGAGAAATGCCAATATAGGCCAAGAATTAATTCTGAATCCAAAGGGGGAAGAGCAAACATTAATTCATTACATCTGGCAGAAGCAATTAAATAGTTTCCTTTTAGTTACTATGATAGTTGGTCTTAAATAACAAAGGAAACTGACCCTTCCTATGTATGTTGTGCATCAATTTCAGTTACTGGAATCCTCATCTCCCAGACTGAACCGGTTGTATATTGCTTTCTTTATTCTTCCTGCTCTGCTGTCATCCTCTTTGCATAAACCTCTTAGGTCAGCTGCTTAAGAGACAGTGTGCCGAAATCCTTGTTTAGTTAGCTACGTAACTGTAGGCCTAAGTATACAAGCGGTCTCTTGAAGATCAGGTGCTTAACACTGGATCAGCAATTAGTACAATAGGAATTGTAGGGCACATTGATGGCGGAGAGAAGAACTAGAAGGTAGAAACTTTTTAGCCCTGGCTGAGTATTTTCTTGCATGATAAGACTTCTCGTAAACAATTTTTTTATAGTTATGTAGCACTGTTTTCAAAAAATGGAGCATATTTTTTTCTGGAATAGAATTGGTGGCGCAAGGCAGGGGTCCAAAGCCGCCAGGCCTTCACCTCTGCACCGTCGTAAGTCCCCTGCGGCCATGGGGGCCACCAGGATCTCAAGGTTGGCTGCTGAAGGCGGGTGGGCAGAGTGCAGATGCTGCTGGTGCTGGAGCCAGGCACAACCCGTGGAAATGGCAACTTCGTCAGAACGTGGTTCAGAAAATGCAGTTCTGTGTCTTTATTGCAGAGTTCATCTAAGTTTAGCTAAGAAAAATGGAATACTTTAACTATGAGTTGAGGGTTTTTTTGGCTGGTTCTGTACATGCAAGTGGAAGAAGTGTGGGTAGCAAAGGAATTGTACTGATACAAAGCTTTTGAACAAATTCAGGTATTTTAGGAGTATGTGTCAGGCTGGCTTTGTGAATGTAACTTTGGAAACAGTTCACAGTCTGAAACTAACTTGAACCTAAAATATCATCAAAGTGAATGTTCTTTTTTAAAAAAAAACCTTCTATTTTCTTATTTCAATTTTTTACATCAGAAAACTACCTTTGAAGTTTATTGATTCCTCTGATAATGCATTTTTGATATAGTATTGAAAACATTTTCCAGCCATACCAGAATTAGGTATTTATTTTTAGTATTTCTGATTTCTTTTCAGAGAGAAAAGAAATGTGATTTTACAACACATTGGTCCTGGTTTTCTAATATGGAAGAATTATCACACAATAAATAATTTTACAGATTTGTTAGCATATTGCCATGAGAAGTCAAATACTGGCATCAAATCCTGTTCTGGCAATTTCCTGGAATAATTATCAATGTCTGAAGGAATTGCGGAACATGGTTTATTTGTATAAAACATATCTGGAGTTAAAAACTTCAGATTATCTTTTAAATGCAACCTCACACACAGAAGTTTTTTGTTCCTAAAGTGCAAGGTTTTATATGCCAGTCCTGATGTAGAATTGCAATGTGTGGTCTGAATTCTCCATGGAGAATTTCTGTTCTCCTCTATAGTTTTACATTGTGAGAGAGCTGGACTTGCCGATATTGATGTGGAAATTTTAACATCCTGGTGATGACAGCTCTGCCAAAGCAGTCCGTGATATTTTGACTGAATCTGGTAAGAATGGGGAAATTGCAAACCTTGGTGAGGGGAACCCTATTTTAGTGACCAAAAGGTGAGTCTTTGGTCAGAATTAGGGACAGAACAAGTTGACATCCGTACTTTTCCGTGTCATCCGACACTGTTGGGACTTTGATATTGTGGGTCTCTATTCTCTGGATTGACCAGATTTCATATTCTAAGACCCATCCAGATAGTTTTTCACAATAATTTTAGGTTCAGTGAATTAACTCTTGCTTCTTTAAAAACAAGAAAAAAAGAAAAGAAAGGGTTGAAAATTTTCAAGCAGTTCTTACAGAAATATTCACTGATACTTGTCTTGGTTAGTTGGTTAGGATTGATAACAATGACAGAAAAATCCTTTTTTCATTTCCTCAATATTTTGAATTACAGTACTTTGAATAAGTATATACTGTGGATATCTTGTGTGAAACTTGTATGGGTATCATAAGAATCTTGCATAGAAACAAAATGAGAATAAACTGCATTTGTGAAGTAGCAACAGGTATTGACAATCTCTTGGGGAGTATTTTCTTCAAAGTAGCTATATTTTCTTGTAGATGTTTAATTCAAAAATAAATAATTAGAGCATTATCTCCAAATCTAGTTAGTTTAGTATGAAAGGGGTTAAGTTATAAGATTGCATACTTTGGCTTCCTTTCCTTTCTCTCAAGGAAAGGTATCTTATGATTTTGCGATTTTTATGGTCTGCTCCCGTGTCCTGGATGAAGTACCTGGCCGCTTGGGTAGTAATGTTTTTAGGTTTAGATTATATACAGAATTTGAGAAATCCTGCCTTACCTTCCATGAAATGCTTCTGTGTAAGAGTCAACCTATTTGAGGAGATAAATGGAGGATATAACTAACAGTACACAAAATACTAGTTTAGGTAAAACACATGCTGATGATAACTGACTAAGCCTTCCTGTGTACGCTAATCCTAATTTATGTTAAATCGTAATTAAGACAGTTTTGTTTATTGCTTGTAGCCATGAGCACCTGGAAGACTGACTAATCCCATCCATGTGTTGGGGACAATCCAGCTGCTATTGTTGACTCACAATGCAGAAATTTTGTATTTGTGAGTTGTTTTCATTGGTAGTTTTCAGGCCTTTTCTTCTATCGTACCAGGAACTGGAAAGAAGCAGCATCCTAAATAAGAGATGAAGAGATTCTGGAGCAGGAGGCCAAAATCTAAATAGGCTAGCTGCATTTCCATCCAAACTATAAAATAGAGAGCATCTCTGATTTACCCATAGATTCACAGCGTTTATCATAACCCTGCTTCCGTTTTGTATTGCATGTATAATTAGGCATAACTGTCAGATTTTCAGGATTCTGAAGTGTACTAGTCAGAAGACCATAGGTAGTACCATAGCAGAGAGATGATAAATGATGAGGAGAGAAAAAGGGGCAGCATAAATTGAGTCTCTGGAGAATAAATCTGTATGAATGGGGAACACCTAAGGCCACTTTATGTAAATTTTCAAGTTTCCAGTTGCATTGTCTTTCTTATTACGAGCTAAGTCTAGGTTCTCACATAAATGTTGCTGTATGTGTAAATGTTTTGGACCTGTACCTAATATATATATTCACATAACTAGATATCTCTCGGATCGTGCCATCAGTTATTAAGAGTTGTTTTCTGTTTCTTGTATAGCGTATCTTCTTAAAACGTAAGTAGGAGCACTCAGGTCGGTATAAAGTCTTACAGTGAAAGATTTCGCCCTTCAGGAGAATTCTTTTCCTGGGAGAATAGTCATTCTAATGACTTCAAATGATCCATTTTAAAAATCATGCAAGAATGGTAGCCTTTTACATTTTCTGTTGTTAGATCTTTGAGCTGTCCATGCATTTCCTATGTTTAAAAGTTTTCTGCTAACATAACCAAGTCTACTGTTTTTCCAAGAGAAATGTCTCCTAATATTTCATTGTCTTGTCATGATGGAAAATACGCAAACTACTGTTAAGTGACAGTTATTTTCTCTTAATTATTTTGAAGTCAGCCCATGTAGAGATCGTTTGCAGCATCTGGTGTGGAAATTTGGACCTAATTCTGCATTCATTACATGTTGAAAGTATTGTTGGTTGAATTTGTTATGACGTTGTGGTAAAACAGGAATAAAGGATCAGGGGCTAAAAGTCAAACCACGCAAGGGCACATATAGTAGTCCACACACTATTCAAATGTGAGTGCAACTGCTTTGCAAAACGTTCTGGCTCGTCTCATGTTTGTTACTTTGTGATATTTGGAACAGTATGCATTTTATTGCCAGATAAAATTAGAATTGAGTCTTGGAAGAAGGCAAAATTAGAAGTGAAAAAATTCAAAGTGAACACATCCCTGTTACAGACCCTAAAATGAAGACTGGTTCTGTAATAATTTCATGTGAATTCTTCTTACAGACAGCAGAGAGCAGCAGTGTGATGACCTGAATCAGAAGGAATGATGTTAAGGAATACAGAAAGTAACTAAAAAGTTAAATACTTCCAAAAAATCTATTATTGCTTTTATACTGGTACAATTTTTTTGAGAGACTTTTGCAAAAGAACTTAGAAGATTTTGGAAAAAATGACATGAACAATAAAATAACCATAATGGAAATCATTGTCAAGAAAGATGTTTACATACAGTAAAAAAGGGAAAGCAGAGGGTGGGTAATTGAGTATCTAAAGAAAATGAAGGATGTCTGAGCTGTGTATAGAACTGTCAAAAATGATGATATAGTGTAATTAAGAGCAGAAGACAAACATGAGCTCACAGACTATAGTTTAAAGAATAATTTTACTTGACTGCATACTGAATAGTCTGAAAGTTGATGAATTCAATGAAATTAATTTTCAGAAATCATTAATTATGTCTACTAGTAATTTACAAATCAGTATTTTTGGTCATCTTAGGAGTTCATATATACAGATCAAACCACAATAAAACATTCAGGGTATAAGTCTTCATGTAAAATATGAAATATTGTTTCTGAGGACTTGAAAACAAGTTTCTTTCATGGATCTCACTTCCTCATTTGATGTTTTATAAAAGCAAAACCAAAATTTGCAATTTTGTTTTTCATCAGTGACTGTGTTTTACCCTCCATTATTTTCCATAGTAAAAGCAGGATGTAGACTTTTGTGGGTAATGAGCAGATATAAATACCTATGAGTCAGATAAATTATGCTGTGAAACTGCCACAGTGAAGGATGTAAGCAGATGCTGTTGCCCTGGTGATTGCTCATTTGAGTCTGGATCGCACCAGTCTGCATCCCTTGCTTCTCCTGAGATGTTTGCGTTTATGTATACAACTCATCTGGACAAAGGCTACAAGTTCAATGCAACCAAATAAAACAGTATACATACAGTATATACATGATGTGTTGAAAATGGCATATGGTTTATAAGGAATATGTGTAAGAGACTGCACTGGAATAGTACCTTATAGCTGTTAAAGGAAATCTTAGAAATATAATTGTGACATATGATGCCAGTTTGGTCATCTCTTCATAGTGTTAATCAGCTTAATATAGAACTAAACATAGAGGCATGAAATTTCCAGTCCGACAAGCTATTCCGAGTGCCTGAGTTTGTGTGCCCCGTCAGCAATTGGCATTTTCTGAGAATTGAATTACTGAGGTGTCTGTGTCAAAACTTTTTTTTTTCCCTTTGCTACTGTAGGCCACAAGGCCTGATCTGAAGTGCACTGAATTAAAAATAAAAGCTGCTGCATTCCACAAACTATTCTCAGAGCTCTGGAAAAATACTGTTAATCTCACAGTTTTCATGCTGCTAATTTTTTTTCTGCCCTCCCAGTTATATGTCATTCATTTTGGAAGCAGGTGGTCCCTTAGCTATTAGAAGTTATTTATATTTTTTAATTGGTGTTTTACAGAGGTTTTGATAATACAGACTATTCTTAATAGGTTTGTGACCCTCATTTTTGAGTTTCATGTACTTCTCAAGATATTGCATGTTTCTAAGATTCTCCCGTTCTTCTTAGAGCCTTAAAATTTGTTGAGCCTGAGAAGGCATGACCTAAATTCTAGCTGTTATGCAGCAGGTTGCTTTTCAAAAAGATGCGACGCTGTAACTTTTTACTTTAGTATTATGTAATTTCATGCTCTCATGCCAATTGTTTGAACTTGTATTTTCCACACATTAGCTGATAATACAGGAAGCTTAAACTACGTGTAGAAAATCTATATTTAAATAATTTTGGCTCTGCCCTCTACACTCTCCAATCCTACAATCACTGCATCAGCAGAGTATATTGAACATGATCCTTTTAATGCTTTCACTGCCCATGTATGTCAACACCTGCATCTACCAGCTGGCTGAAGTCAATATGAGTTCACTAATACAGCTTTTCATAAAATAAGAACTATTTACTGTTGTGGTTTAACCTCAGCTGGCAGCAAGGACCACACAGCCGCTTGCTCACTTCTCGCCCCGACTCTCCCCAGAATAGGTAAGGAAAAGAGGGAGCAACGGAGGGGAAAGGAAAAAAACTTGTGGTTGAGATAAAGACAGTTTAATAGAACAGTAACAGAAAAGGAAAACAATAATAATAATGTTAAAAGAATATACAAAATAAAGTAATACAACACAAATTGGTCTCACCACCTGATGATCATCATGCCCAGCCCATCCTGAACAGTGATCGCAGATCCCTGCCCCCTGGCCAGCCCCCAGTTATATGCTGAGCACAACGCCTATGGTATGGAATATTCCTTTGGCCAGCTTGTCGTCTGTGCTCCCTCTCAGCTTCTGTGGGAAGCTGAATCAGTCCTTGACTAATGTAAAACATCACCTGGCAACAACTAAAACTATATGCATTATCAGCATCATTCTCACAACAAACCCAAAACACAACAGCTACTATAAAGAAAATTAACTCCATCCCAGCTGAAACCAGGACACATTTACTAATTTTATCTATTTGCAGACCTGATTTGACTGATAGGCTTAAGTGATTTAAGGTCAGCAACTCTGCAATTTCTGAGCAGTTTGTTGTATGACACCTTTTCTGTTCAAATGCTTGTTGACTGCATTAAGGCGAAAATGACTTGCTAATTGGTGCACAGTTAGTAATATAAATGATTCAGTGTTCCTAAAACCACTATAGCTTGTTATTGCAAGGAGTGGTTTTGGGGATGTTGAACCTTTAGGTAACATTAAAATCATGTGGGCAGTAAACAGACTTTCATATGTCTCCTTTTATTTTGTCCTTTCTGAAGTTGCTTCTTGGACTTCTGTGCAGTTCAGTTCATCAATGAATTATGTTTGTATGAAATAAATGTCTGTGGCCGCAACATTAGTTCTAGAAAGTTAGTATCATAATCACATATAATTGCCAGTATTATCAACTAGACGGTCTCACTATATTTTCCTTAGTTGCAGTCCACTCACAAAAGACTCCTGACAGTGCTACTGCTACACAGCTGTTTTGTTTTCAGTTGCTAGACCTGCCATTTTTGAACCTTAAATCCACTTTTAAAGCATAAGCTTCCAAGTATCACTGTCAATGTCACTTACGAAAATTATGTCAAAAAATGAACTTCAGCTGTAACTGTACTTCATTGCCTGTATCTCTGTGTATTTTCTATCTTTCATGAGGGGAAAACCAGCTGTTGATTAAGTCCCATAATGTTTGCAATGGAGCTTGTATATTCTTAAGTTCTAATACTGCATTTTGAAAGGCAAAGTAAAAGCACCCAAAAGCAAAAATCCCAAAGCTAATTTAGTAAGTGGAAAACAAAATCCACACCAATGCAAAAGCCTCTCTTCCAGAATATCCATCAGGTTTCCCATGATACGGGAGGATGTAAGGATACTGTGAATGGTTGGGTAACTGTGGGGAAGACCATGTTACCTTGCTGGCTGTTAGGAAGTCTACTCAAATCACTCTGGACATAATTTGGTTGTGTTTCAATATATCTGAAATCAGGGGAGATAGAATGTAGAATTAGTTATATATAATTTGTCACAACTGTTGTTTTAAGTGATTTTGCTATAGTAAATATTGCCTAATATCAGCATTTCTTCTCTAATACAAATTTTCTGTCATTTAACTCACTATTACAGGATAATTATTCTGATAGAAGCATCAGTTGTGCAAACTTGGTAGGGCGTTATAATCATAAAGAAATCAAAGTAGACTTTTAAAGTATTTTTAATTCCATTTGAACCACCGAAAATGCTTAAAGCAGTCCGTAGATGGAATTTTTTTTTTGTGTGCGTATTTCTAGCTGTAACATTTCTTTCTAAATCAGAAGCATAGAAAGAAACTAACAAGTGAGGGGAAAAAAAAGCCCAACAAAATGATATGACGGTATGTAATAAAAGTATCTTTTCTATTTTGTCAATAGCAATTTCTTTCTGGTTGATGGCACGTTCCTGATCATCAAGATTTTTTTTTTTTTTTTTCTCTAAAATCATCTCTCTGGTAGGTGTTACCTGATTGGTTTTTGATTTTGAAGAGAGTTAGGCTCCTTTTCAGGACATAGCTACTAATGTAGTTATTTTATCTTGCACTACGACGGAGTATGATACCAAAAGTGTGGCAGGTATCTGAGAGTGGGTCTGGTGTGACAATGACCTTATTCTGATGCAGAATTAATTTGTGTTCTGCTATGGAGAACCCCAGTGGTTCCCAAAACATGAATTAGACTCTGGCTTATAACTTAATGCAGCAGGAATGTCTCTACAATCAGTAGGAAGTTAATGCCAGCCATATATAAACTGATTTTTTTTTCGATTAATTCCTTGCTCAAAATCTCCATTGTTTAGGTGGGAATCTTTGTGTTCAGTTACAAAATTAAAACTTATTTCAGTTGCAATGAATATGTGAATGTTGATTTACATGTTTAGTTTGTAAATTAGTCCATTTAAGGAAGGCAAGGAAGAAAGAGAGATCGAGTCATACTGTAGTGGGTTGGCCTTGGCTAGCTGCCAGGTGCCCACCAAGCCACTCTATCACTCCCTCAACTGGACAGGGGAGAGAAAATATGCTGAAAGGCTTGTGGGTTGAGGTAAGGACAGGGAGGTCACGCAGCAATTACTATCACGGGCTAAACAGACTTGACTTGGGGAAATTAATTTGATCTATTGCCAATTAACACCACAGTAGGATAATAAAAAATAAGAACAAATCTAAAACCACCTTCCCCCCACCCCTGCCTTCTTCCTGGGCTCAACTTCACTCCCAATTTCTCTGCCTCCTCCCTTAAGCGTCTCAGGGGGACGGGGAATGGGAGTTGCAGTCATTTCATCACACGTTGTCTCTGCTGCTCCTTCATCCTCTCAGTCTTCCCCTGCTCCAGCGTGGGGTCCCTCCCATGGGAGACAGTTCTCCAGAAACTTCCCCAACGTTAGTCCTTTCCACGGGCTGCAGTTCTTCCTGAACTGCTCCAGTGTGGCCTGTTTCCACGGGTTGCAGTCCTTCAGGAACTGACTGCTCCAGCATGGGTTGATCGGTGTAGTGCATTATGAAGAGTAACAGAATTCATAGAGCTAATTTAGGACCTATTCTGCCTTTTCTAATCATGTGTGTGCAATCTTATTGAAATCATTGAGAGATTTTAATATAAATTCAGTGTGGTTTGAAGCCTTATTTATGCACTCAAGTCTTGTCGTCAGTTTATGATGTTTATCTACTTACTGCTAATGATGCTGCTGAACTGTAGACGATGACAAACAGGGTTATCAGGCAGAATACATTAACATAAACAATTTAATATCATGCTCTCTCCACCTCTTCGAATGGACTTTGTATTTGAATGCAGCTTCAACTCTTACAAGTAAGATGGAAGTTTTATTGTCTTCTCTTAGTAATGTTCCACTATTGGACTTCACAATATGTATTTTGCTATGTTCAACCTTTGAAGAGGGAAGAGTCCTAGTATTCATCAAAAGTTTTTGTGTTAGACCAAAAACTTAAAAGGCAAATAAAAAATTTTGACTCAGCTGACATGACTAGAAAACTGGAGCATCTTGTTTAAATGAGTAGACATCTTTGTTCCTGTTGGGAGACGGGCAGAAATCAGTGTTCATCTTGAGTTTCTTTGTGAAATGTATAAGAAAAGTATCTGAGTTTCATTTTAGTTCACAGCATATTACATTAAGATGGAAAATATTAATTAAGATTAGGAATTTGAATAAGCAATCTATCCTTGAGGTGTCTGACATACAGAATAGGGATTTTGCCATTATAAAATGGGCATGGACTGAATTTGTTAGTAATATAAATGGATGTTCAGGTTGTCCAAACAAAAATAATAATTTGTAGCTATTCTTTGATACAGAGCGAAAAGAAAACAATGTGGCAGAGTTGAATTTCTCAGGTTTTTTTAGATTTCATGCAAATAGTACACAGAGAATTAACTTCAGTAGGTACGGGTTCCTAAAGGGCCATTAGACGTTTAGGTATTTCCATGACTTGATATTCCAGGCCAGACGACGGCACAAGCTATGACCAAGGATTTGCAATTTTTAATAAAGGTATCTGCATTCTTATGTCTACCAAGAAGTCAAGGAAATTCTGAGTATCTTTTTATATCCTTATTGGAATAGATGTGGATACAACCGAAGAAGATACAGTTCTGGCAGTTTTGTGACTCAGACCAGACATAGAAGACCAGCAGAAAAATTGACTATCAAGTAGCAAATTAGTATCATCTTTTTTTCTGACTGCTTGTACATTTATGGGTTAGGAAGAGGGGAGTGCTTGCACTTCAAAATAGACCCTGCTCTTCCATTTTGTATAGCAAATAACCTTTGCTTTACAGATGAGAGAGACCTAGATGCAAATACGTGAATGTTTGGGAGGGATATGTTCAATCTCTAGTGTTTGTCCTCTCCCAGAGAATATCTCAATCTGTTTTGTTTAGTTTCCTTTCTTGTGTTGTTGTCTTTCTATGGCAATAGAAATGCATGCCATGGTAGTAACTGTATTACTGCTTTTTTCCCCCCTTATTTGATCTTACAGTATGTATCTTGTCTCAAGTTACTGAAGACTTTTCTTCCTACAAATAAATTAACAGCACTGTCCATTAGAAAGAAAATCTGTTCCCTGGCACCCGTGACAGTTCCTTGATAGCAGTAGAATGTCGAGCTTGTTGAGTCATCAGATTGGCTTAACCTGTGTAGTACCTTTTAATTTTTAACATTTTTTTACAACTTTGAAATGTGGAGTTCTTGGGATATTTTGGCCAGATGTGTCAAACCTGAACCAATAATGAGTGATTTCACTAGGCAGCAGTTTGTCAGTTTTGCTTTTACTCTAGCAGCTCTGTCAAATTAACTACAGACATAAAATCAGATACAAATCTTGACAAGCTTGTTCATACTCAACAGATCTGCAAAACTTGCTGCTTTTTCAGAGGTAGGAGCTACATTATTGTAACCCACTAAATAGAACACACGGCTTCAGAAAAAAACCTCTGTTTTATATAGCACTGTGTTAGATTCCAGGAATGTAGTTGCCTGGAAGAAAAAGGACCTTTTCAGTTGGATCTTCTGCTGTATAAGGTATGTGAGGATGCTTTGCTTTTTTGCAGGTTGTTCCAGATTTACTTCACGTTGCTTTATACCTCCTGAACTTAGGACATGAGTAAATTCACAAGCTTAGTTTTACAAATTATTACAAGCTTCAGAAGATTAATTATGGTTTACATACTGTAAGCCATGCTTACATTATGGACTGCTGGCTTACGAACTGGTTATTCAGAAAGCGAACACCAGTGTGCTGGCAAGTTTGCAGATAAACCAGAATGCAATAACAGCTCTGTGGACTATATGCTTCTGCATCTACCTCTCTGTTTAATACTTCATAATAATTGGACTGTCTTAAGTCAGCTCTGATGAAAAGTTTCCTTTTTAACGGGTGGGGCAAGGTGCACATAAGGAAACCTACCCATTAGGAGTTAGTATAATCATAGCAGAATTAACATAGGAGCATATGAACAATTTTCAAAAGTGAACCCTTGTCCATAGAGAGATGTAGAAAACCCAAGCACAGACAAAGCAGATTAAAGGCTAGGAACAGTGAAGAGTCTTTTGACTAGTTTTTGAAATAGATTTCTAGAGGCAAAAAAATATTTATCTCTGAGATATGACTATGACTGTCTTTTTAGTCTTTTTTTTTTTAAACTCTTGAATTTTTCATTGGAGAAATGGTTCACTTTTTTTCTTTTTCTGAATTTTTAGTAATACAGGTGAGTTGATCAGGCGTGACTATGGTAGGGTGTTTCTGAGTGAGTGAGTAGAGGGGACTAATTCTGTAAAAACAACCTCCTAGGATCCAGTTTCCTGAACAACCGTGAAAATTACATATCAGGACCATAATTACATATTCAGAACTTCTCCTTAAGTATCCAAAAAGGCATTTCATTGTCCTTCTAGTTCCTACTGAAAACACTTTTGATGTAGGGAGACAAAGTGTTACAGAAGCAGAGAAACAGAAAATGCAGTTAAACCAACTGTTCTTACTTGAAAAGTGTTGACCTAATTAATTGCTAGGCCCATGGAATGCGTGATTATACCAAGAGATGCTTCCTGGTCATCAGGGGCTAAGAGATTAGAATATGAGAAAGGGCATCATAAACTGCTGGGAATCAGTGAAGTTGTGTGGAATGCGCGCATACAGATGAAGTGTACAGAAGAAGTAGGATCAGAAGTAAATAATCCCACAGGACATGGGTCAGCTTCAGTTGTGGACCATAAGGTGGAGAAGGGTACTGATGGAGGGAGGATCTCCCTGCCCATGTCACTCAGATATGATTTTCAGAAACCATAGAGTGTGCTTACTTGTGCAATGCTGTCTGATTTTCTTCTCAGATACATTCTCATTTGTGGAGTGGATTTTTCTGTAAATATATGTTAGAAAGCTGAAACATTGGAATTGTCTCGTGGATTATTTTATTTTGTCAGAAAGTGTGTTGATTAATATTCGCCATAAAAGGGCAAGATCACAGGCACATCTGTCTCTGAGAATCACTGAAGTTATAAAACTATTAATTTCTCAGTGGTATCATTAAAAGAAAAAATATTTTATACAAATGTATTTAACTTTACAGATAATTATTCAGATTGTGAGAGTTATATTACTGCCTTTTGAAATGTATTTGCCTTCTCGATCATATTGGCCATTTCCATTTGACTCTGTCAGAACTGGTATACAAGCTCCATGCGAAAAAGCAGTATCTAGCTTTGAACTTTAGTTCCCTTAGTTGATTAGATGACAGAAGATGACCAAATTTTAAACTGACATTAAGATAAAATAAGCGCAATACTGAAGAGTTGAAGTGTTCACATTTATGTTCAGCTCACAAAGCTATTCTCTATTCAAATAAAGATAGAAAATAGATGACAAAAATCAACATTGTGAGCAGGACTATTGTCTTTCGCTATTCATGAACTGCCCAAGTAACCAGTGAAGAGTTTGGCATATCTCTTACCTTTACATAACTCAAAGACAGTAGAGTTCTGTGTGATAACGTTACAAATTCAGCGATGTAACATTCCAAATTAGTGAACTCATTCACTACAAGCATGTTATCTGAATTTGGTAAAACCAGGAAAATTGACAAGTAAAACTAATCCCATCTGTGATTCTCTTGGATACAGTGAACTGTGAACCAGATTTGGCTCAGTATTTAGAAACAGAGCCTGGTAGACCCTATTGAATTAATGGATACAGATTAAAGCCCTTAGAGATTAAGAGTATCTTCCTGTTCAATAGCTTTTGTTTTCTTCATTTTCAAAGCTCATGATATTGTTTTCTATTCCTGAAAATAATAAGGGTGTTCCTAGTGGAACACACACACTTACATAGCCTCAAACCCAATGTATTTTACCAATCAGTCTTTGGTTTTTTTTTTTTTTTTTTTTTTTTTTTTTTCAAAAAAACCCACATTCTTAGTCATATATTTGGCATATTTCATGTCAGTACAAAAAGCTATCTTTTCTGTTTCTTTCTTTTTGTCATCTGTGCGCTCTTCGTCTTATAAGCATTAAAAGAGCCCTCTGGCTAGAATGTTAGGTGATCTTTATTCCTATTTCATTATATCAGTGAAAGAAAACAAACGTTATTTTGAAAATGTAATTGAACTTAAAAAGAAAAAGAAATCTAATTGCGCTAGGCAGTAAACGAGCATGGGCCACTTAGATTTTATTTTGAATGAGTTAAATTTTTTAATATAAGACTATTTCAGGTACAGTAGGCTACAGAATAGATGAAGTTTTGCAAGGTATAATTTGTTATCTATTATAATAGCTTTCACCGTGTAGCAGGTCAAAATGAGTTCTATAGTTTTAAATTAGTTTTTTGGATATTAACAGCTTAATGGCTGTGGAATTTCTATCAGGATCATAATCATTTTTTTAAGCTTTAAGCAAGCTGTAAAGAGAGTTTTAAGGCAATACAAAAAGCTGCTTGAATTATTAAAAAAATTAATTTTTTCCACTAGCAGAAAAACAACAGAAGAATTCTTGAGCTATCAGAAAAGCAGAACATTTGTACAAGGTACAAAATATTCTAAAAAGCAGGTTGCATTCATTATGTATTTCATCAGTAAGCACTGTTGGTACGCTTCTGCATTTCAGTGCCAAGTGAAGTTCAATGCCAGTAGAAGGTCATTGGAGAATGAATGGATTCCAACACTACTATTACTTTATGAGCTATTGCTCATTTTACCGCTTCAGCGTTGGGAGAGATAAATTTTATAATCCTGAAGTTATTTGGATTAGTTGCTTAGAACCTTTTTATAAATTATAATACTCTAAAGCACCTCATTTTTATGTTTTTGAGCTAAGAAGAATTTATCGAACAAAACCACTGCATGCTGTACATGTGCCAAAGTAGCTCATGGGAGGTTTGAATACCTCTGAATGGTGTGGTGCCAGCAACATCTTGAGCTGACTGTGCTGTCTTAAAGTAACAACCTAGAAACACTTTCTAAGCTTAAAAAAATAAAATCTTGACTATATAAAGCTCTTGCTATTTATATGCGAAATAAAGAGAAGATACTTTAGTGCAGTGGGCCAATAGGTATGAGGTGATGAGATTGCCTGCTTAACTCTTTTCCGAGCTAACATAATGAAAGGATGAAATGGGTGATAAAGACCCAACTGCATGCACTTAAACACGTCTTCTCTGCACCTAGTTGCATCTTCTCTAGGTGACTTTGTTTTGAAATCAGAGTAATAATCTTGCCCAGTAGGGAAGGTGTATAGGGATTGTTGGTTATGGGTTTTTATGTAGTTGAGAGTTATAGGAACAATTTATTTACTGAAAGTAAAATTGGTACCATTGTAACTACATTATTTTGCATCCAGTATTTATAGGGTATCAATTAGACCCAGCGGCACTGGTAATAAGTCAATAGATCCTAACAGTTATAAGTGCAGGATAAACATTTGTTAGCAAAGGAAGAAATACTTTTTAAACTAGAAGCATTTAGGCCCCAAACGGAAAGTTAGGGACCACACAAAATTTTCGGAATAGTTTCTGTGGAAAATAAAGCTTAAAAAGCTGAGGAACAGCAGTACATCATCTTGAAACCTGAAGTTCTTCCCCTCATCTCAGCATACCCTTTTGGCTATTTTAGGAGATTTCCACTCAGTATTGTGCTTTTCATGAACCATTTCTTTTCAGTTTAAGGTGTCTCATGGTTCATGCATTTTTAAGGCTCTTGGCTACCCCGCTGTAAATACCAATTGGTAGCACAGTTCCTAAATACCTGCTACATTTTCTGAATCTAGCCTTAAATGTCTTACTGTCGCACCTCCCAGCATAAATATTGCATACTTTTCTTGGTCCTTTCTAAGGCAAAAGCCCTCATTAGTGTCAAATTAAAATGGGCTGCAGAGTTTTGCTCTTTACTATTTGTCAGATATTTCTTGGCAGCCTGGAATTTGCACTAACCTCTGTTTGACCTTTCACACTGACAACCTCAAACTGGAAGTTTGTAAAGGGTGCCAATGTATCTTGCATATTAACATCTACGTTAAACTGACTTTTCTAAAATCATTTCAGTAGCATTTGGCATGAAATAACTTTTTAATGTTGACAACTGTATGCTATTATCATTGGAATTATTTTTCCTGATCGTATCAATTGGCGTATCGTTTGGCAATGTTTCTTGAATTCTCTCTGGAAAAAGCTGTGGGTTCAGTTATACCTGCATGTTATATTTCAGGAATATTTAATGAAGTCACACATTTCTCAGAAGTAATCTTTTGGCGTATTCAGGTCACATACACTTTTTATGGGGCTATAACTGAACACAAGAAAACGTGATGGACAGAATGGTACAATTTCTATGATATGTATTTCGTTGTTAGAAAGGAAGCTTTTCCTTCTTGACTAATACCTGTGTACTGTGTACTGTCATGTACTACAACAGGAAAAAATATTTCCTCTTTCTGTTTATGATCTAGCTTGATCTTGGTCAGCACAGGTCGAGTACAAAGGGCTGCTGCTCTCTCTGTTTCTTCTCTGGGATATGGCTATGGCAAATATTAGGACGAAATTCGTGGGTACATGGACAGTACAGAAAATTAAATACAAAGAGTAGTTTTCTTTGAACACAGTATTACCTAATTCAACCCTTGCAGCTGTATGTAGCAACAGCACCATCTCTGCACCATTCTTGACTTGGCAAAATGCTGAGGCAGGGTCATAGTGTATCTGGGACTATATTATCATGTTTAGAATGCTAAGAGTTTATCTATGACAAATTTTAAAGTTTAACAATTACTTTAGATAAAATACTTCTACGTCCTATGCTGCTGTTTTCTCTGGAGGCGGTCATCATAGTTCTCAGATTCTTGCAAAATTTGAACTTGCTGTCTTTTTTCTCAGACAAATTAGCAGTGATTACAACTGAGGAAAGACTGCAAGCCATGACATGGTAATTATTCTGAGAGATAATTAAGAAGCAGAACAGAAAAATATTACTGAAGGATGAAGACAGCAAGCTACATTATAATTTAAAGCAAAAATGCCGAAACTCGCATCCATATGTAGCTGTATTTTCGTGTGTTGTGTTATGCTATAGAACATGTAGTTATCTCACCAAATAGTCATCATCTTTTTTTTTACTGCGGGAGGTCACAGTCATAACAGTTTGAGCCAGGAGGGATTCTGAGAGCTTGTCTTATTCCAACTGTTCCAACATCTTTTCCCGAATCAGAATCGACTGTATCTAAAGCATTCTCTCAAAAGTTCTTTAACCTGTTCTTGGTTGGATGCAGTAATGACTATTGCGTAATGTCCCTAGGTGATTTGTATCAATGTTCACTGCCCTGATTGTTAGAAAATGTGGCAAAATCCAATATAAATTCCCCTTGCTGTACTTTAATCCCCTTATGTCTACTCTGTACTTAATGGACAGAGAGAATATTTTATTGAATTTCTCTTTGCAGTAGCAAATATGGAAAATTATTCTTGTGTTTTCCTTCAGTCGTCTTCTTTATGAAGTTAGCCCTTAAAAGAAGTGACCAATCCAAAGAGAAGTTAATTCAAAATGATGGAGGATGTTCAGCCAGTTAACTTCAGGGCGCGATCTGATGCCAACTGCAGTGAATAGGAAAGCAATCTTGATTCACAGAAACTGCATTTTTACCACATGAAGTGCCAATGCCCTCATTCCTGCTGCAGCCAGACATGCAGATTGCTGGGCAGCACAGAGCTGGCTAAGCTTCTCAAATACGTTAACAGCAGTAGCTGTACCATGTCCCAGCCCCTGGCCAGCTGGACGAAGGGGATAGAACATTCATGCCATCCAGGATACCCAGATGGTGTTCTTTACTTTTTATTCCCTGTGCTTTTGCTATCTGCCTATCTACTTTCATGGTCATGTTTGCCATCTATTTATTTGTGTCTGTAAAATTAAATTTCCTTGTTTTCTCCTCCCCTTTTATTTCCTCTAGTTGTTTTACATGGTGGCATCAGTGGAGTGCTGCGACTTTAATTACATGTTTAACATGCAAATTGATGAGATAAATTTGGGAGAAGGCAGCAAAAAGCCAAGAGAAACTTAAAAAAAAAAAGTCCTACAGTTTTTGTTAAAAATTCCTACAGTTTACTTTGCAGTCTGACAGCATGGGTTAGTATTCTTAGTATTGTTTCACGTTCTAAGAAAGCACGCTACGTACCTGTGCTCACACATAAAAATAAGAAAACAATGTGAATATATAGGAAAACATAAGCAAGTTAACATTCACTCCCTCATTCATTCGCACAGAACATAATTCTATCTTAGAAACTTAATATTGTAATATTAAGAGTAATCATTCAAGATCAAAGGAGAGAAGCTGAAGGTTTTTTAAAAATATTTAACATTAAATATTTAA
>VYZM01021959.1:305-36741 GCA_013398915.1 Dromas ardeola | reverse complement strand
ATAATATATTTAATAATATTGAATTTTTAATTTTTTAATGAAAAGCTTATTTTTCAGTGTTTTATGTGTTGTCTAATGTACTTTATCTGGGAGACAGCAGGAGTGGGTTTTTTGAAATGTCTGATCCAGTCTCATGATCCAATTCTAGCTGGATAGTTTAAATGTAATGACAAATTGCATATATGCTTGAAGCCTCTTGAGTTATACGCTCAAGCATCAGTAATAAGGCGCACGGTAATCAGTAATCAGCCACCTCCACTGCATTCCACGTTGTGCCGTGTAGGCACTCTGAACTTAGCCGAAAGACTGTTGGCATCAGTGGGCCAATTGGAGTGACTTTTTATCTTATTCCCTTCCTTGTCCTTTAAAACGCTCCATTTCAGTACCTTATTTTAGCATTCCTTTGTCATAGTCTGCAAACTCCAGAGTTTAGTCTTAATGCACCGTAGGAAGCAGAAAGACAACATACTCGAAAGTTATCAGAAAGGAATTGCATCCTGTAAATGAGTTTTGGGGTAGTTCTGCTACCCTTTCTCTGCAGATAATCTTGGGTGTTCAGGAAACATGCGTATCTATAAAGACTCCTTTTCATTTATGATTTTCGGTTCTTTATATTTGCATTTGCAATTACTGGGCAACTTCAGATCTTCCATGCTGGCACAGACTAGATTGACTATGGTACCTCCGTCCAACAGGAACAGAAACCTTCTATGCTGGCCCACAGATAATGAAGTGGTATGGTAGAAACATCACTTGTATAATTATGCTTCAGTTTATGCTGAAGAAAAAGCAGGCATCTCCAGCTTAATTGCTGCCCTTGTCTCTGAGAGGTCTGTTTCTTCCAAATTCTTTTTCTCTTAAGAAATTCAGCTACAATGTGATTAGGAGCACAGGAAAACCAAGCAACAAGAATGTAAGTGTTGGAGGATATGCAGGCAGCAAAAGATTAGAAAATGAAATTCAGAGTTTAAGGGAGTAACTGGTTTACAGGTCATGAGTGATGCTTCCCAGACACGGATATTATCCACAGCGTGTTTCAGTATCAATAGAAACCTCTGTTTTTACTAATTTTTCAGTCATGGGACTTTGTCTAAGCCTATGGCATTCAATAGAAGATCAAATCCTGTATAAGGCTAGGAATATAATACAGTAAATATGGCTTATTTTTTATTAAAACATTGATAGATCATTTAAAAAGTGCACTCCTTTATTCAGGCTGCTAAAGTCTTGCTGAAATCCTTAAAGCATTCAGATAGTGCAGTAATTGCACACATTTGATGCCAAGACTACATAACTTTGGTACAAGCTGTAGCTTTGTTTTTGCTGTAGATATACCCTGTTCATTGCTGCAGTGAATCAAAACAAAGACTTCTGTAATACCTTTCCATGTTATATTTAAATCTTTTGCTCAGAGTCCAATGAGTCATGTCAACAGCAGAGTTGGTAAGTGAATTTATATTTGTATCTGGATAACCATCCCTTTAGGTTTATAAATGGTTCTCCTTTTTCAGAGCTGCTAAGTATGCAGCAGTTGCCTGAGCTATAGGGACTTCCTCATTAGACTGATGAACTTCAAAGTATTTGGGGTGCCTTCCAAGTATGAAGGGAGGACGCAGAATGCATTTCAACTGAAGTTAAGGGTAAAAAGAACATTTTTTGGAACATAATGTTCCAAATCATTAACTTCTTTTTCAACTAAAAGAATATGTAATTTTATTTCCTAGCAAGCCCTTCTTTCCTCTTGCCACTTCTGATCTGTAAAATTAAGTTTTACTTGAGTGAAGGCCTTTATTGACCTCGTGTGTACCAGAATTTCCTCTGTGGGGGTCAGAATAGGTACATAGCCTATGAATGAATTCTGGCCACCTTTTACTGCAGAGGGGTACTTGGCAGTATTTCCTCAATTCTTTAATTTTCATGCCTCTAAGTTCTGTTTTACTATGGTTTAACCATAGTCTGTCCAAGTCCTACTGGGTATGTTTAAGTTGGACCGGATACGTGTTTGGTTTTTGAGATAACTTGTAAAAGATGTTCCATAGAAAGCCTCTTTACTTTCTGTTTAATAAATCTCAGCCTGAAGATAGATTATTTTATTGATTTTATTAGTAAGCAAATAAACTGCAAATTCTACTTGGAGTCTTGAGTCTGTGGAAGGAACCACAATCCACTTGGGTGTTGTTGGGGAGGGAGCCTTGCAAAAGGTTTGTAAAAGAACGGAGACCCCTAGTGTCTCTGTGTGGCTTTTCCTTCCATTTCTATATGTTTAAGTGAGATTTGTATAAATAGAGATTGAAGGGTTGGATACTAACCCGTTTTGTGGAGGCAGCAGATGTGTTCTGCCTTGAAACAAGGAAGGCTTGCCAGTGAGGCTAGATACCCTGAGGTCAGCTCCACACAACTTGCTGCTGCTTTACTGGGTACTTGTCCATACCCGTTGGCTCATCCCTGAGGATTCCTGGCCCTTATCAAAGGTATGGGACAACCTGCTTACCAGATCTCCTTTCTAATGCGTTAATATGAGTTGTGGCATATGTATGGAGGGATAAGAGGAGGAAGGCTGCAAATAATTGTCACTGCCTAGTACTCGTTATGCATTATAATGAAGACTAAAACTATTTCCTTAGGGGGATTGTATTCTGTTGGGATTTTCAGGTACTAAAGGCATGCCTCTGATTTTATGAATCAGGCTGTTAAATTCATAGTCTGGACTTCCCACGAAGAAGAAACCACACCTTTTGAAGTTAGTAGTATGACGTGACATCTACTTTGCATTTCTTAACTTTGGGTTACATACTACCATGCAATGTGATGTACTTGGACAGTACTTAACCCTGCGTCATAGGGAATCCTGACTTCGAGAACTGAACAGCTAACATGAATTGAAGTTTGAAAAATAAATTTTTGCAGGCTGTAGAAGCTGGCATCTTTTATTAACTTATTTTTTTACCCCCAAGAAGGGAGAAATGGGAAAAATGTATTTCATAAGTGTGCATGACTGCTTACAATTCTGTCAGTGGAGCACAGAGCCTACTGTCCCTCAGGTAAACTAATTTGCTTTCTTTGTGCCTATGGACATATTAAAAATGTAGCATTTTGCAAGAAGACAGTGCAATGCATTGCAGATGATATGCCATGTAGTTTGGTGAAATCATTTTACATGATATGACATGACTTTACAGAGCTCAATGGAGTATCAGCACTGCATAATGGTATGTCAGTGGCTTTAAGATGAAGGAGAAGTCCTCTATTGAAGTTGTAGCTATTTTAATCAAAACACTATGGTTTTATAAAAGTCAAGTTTTAGGTGTGCTTGTCTGAAATGCAGAAAGGCCAAGATGACAGGGAGAAGTGCTGTTCAGATGAAGTTTTACATGGGAAAGCCAGCAGTGTACAAGGAACTCATTTTATTACTTATTCTTCTGCTCATTGTTACTTTTCCTTTTCAACTGTCTTGTGCTTCAGTTTTTATGAACTGTTCCAGACTGAACTTGATGTTTATCACAAATCTAGCTGCTGTAACCTTGAATAGCATGAGTACTATGCATTTCATAGATACAGAAGGAAGAAATAGTCATTTCACAAAGTTTACTAGAAAGAAGTAGATCATGAAGAAAAGATGTGGATTATCCAAATGGTGCGATGTGGGCCTTCGTGGAGCAGTTATTACTCAAATATTTATTTTTTTTGTAGGACAGGTGTTTAGGCTAAATAGGTGATTAATTATCAATTGAACAATCAGTGCTGCTGTATTAGTGGTACTGTATAGCATATAGGAAATCACTGACAATTTATGTCTTGTGCTGATCAAATTAATGGGCATACCAAAAGGAGGATAAGTATTTTCTACATTTCCATACTATATGTTCTGCTCAAGAAGAATGCTGAGCTGAGATAGTCTGATCATCATCTTCCAGTTATTCGTAATTTTTTCAAATCAAGGAAATTGCTTTGGGACACTTTAATCTAGCAGATAGAAACAATAACAGATTCAATGGCTGGACAAATTCAAGTAGGAAATAGGACCCAAATCTTTACCAGTGACTATCTGAACAATTTACCAAAGTTCTGTATCATGTGAAATCATTAAATCAGAGTGATCTTTCTAAAGCAGAGTTTATAGTTCATCTGTAAGTCTCTATTGTTTGTATTATGCTGTTGACCTAATGATACAATTACAGTGGTTCTATTTGATCTTGTAGGACCAATTTTTCTTGAACTTTTTCCATTTTTAAGCACGAAGTAGAAGTTGTTTTGTTCTTAATTTACACAAAGTTGGTTTGGCATGTTACACATGATGTCTTGTGGCAATGCTTTTTGGGATTTGTAGTTCCAGTGAGTGTCCATGACTTAGGGAATAAAATGATAGAATGTATTTTTTATTACTGCTTTCATTCATGATTTTGACTAACTTGCTGTGACTGGAACTCTCTTTAATCCCTCTGCATTGACAAGTCTGATTTGGTAATTCCAGTCCTTCCTGCCCACTTTGTCCCACCCCACCCCCAATGAAATTAAGAGAACATAGGAGAGCTTAGTTATATAGGGTTTTTTATGACATCAACTCGAGTTAGAGTGAAATCATTTGCATGCAGTGATGCATTTTGCCCTGCTAAGAATGGTTTTGAGTTACTGCTGTTGGAGATATTCCATCCTGAAGGATATGCAAAATTGTATCTTCAGGTTAATGGTATCCTGGGATGCATTAAGAAGAGTGTGGCCAACAGGTCGAGGGAGGTCATCCTCCCCCTCTACTCTGCCCTGGTGAGGCCACGTCCGAGTACTGTGTCCAGTTCTGGGCTCCCCAGTTCAAGAAAGACAGGGATCTACTAGAGAGAGTCCAGCGGGGGGCTACAAAGATTATCAAGGGACTGGAGCATCTCTCTTATGAGGAAAGGCTGGGAGACCTGGGTCTGTTTAGCCTGGAGAAGACTGAGAGGGGGCCTCATCACTGCTTATAAATATCTAAAGGGCGGGTGTCAAGAGGACGGGGCCAGACTCTTCTCAGTGGTGCCCAGTGACAGGGCAAGAGGCAATGGGCACAAACTGGAACACAGGAAATTCTGTCTGAACATGAGGAAAAACTTTACTTTGAGGGCAATAGAGCACAGGAACAGGCTGCCCAGAGAGGCTGTGGAGTCTCCTTCTCTGGAGATACTCAAAACCCGCCTGGATGTGTTCCCGTCCAGCCTGCTCTGGGTGACCCTGCTTTGGCAGGGGGGTGGACTAGATGATCTCCAAAGGTCCCTTCCAACCCCTACCATTCTGTGATTAACTAAAGAGAAACACTAGGATTATCTTTGAAATCCGACATCTCTGCTAGTTCTGATAACAGAAGGTAGGATTTTTCACAAAGGAAACAAAGCTGAGTGAATGGCATACGCGCTTCCTCTAGGAATTCCTTCCAGTGTAAGTTACAGGAAAATATGCAGAAGTAAGCACAGAAGGTCTGTATTTGAAATCCTCACATGGATGTATTACTATTTTGAGATTCCTCCCTTCTGTCTACTCTGATTGTGCTGTGCACATTGGTGGGAATCTTGTGTGTCTGTAGATACCAGCAAGATGGCAGGGATACAGAGCTGGTGTAACAGACTGAGATGTGGGAAATTGGAATTAAATACCTGGATCAGTACAGTTTCCTGTTTGATTCATGAAACACTACAGTTTACAATCTTTTTGCTTCCTTAGTTTTTTTAAGGGCTGATTTTAATTAACAAATTTAGCAATTATATAAATTGAAACGATGCATACAGAGAAGAGAACACCAGTGTTCTCAGTTCATGGGAGCGTTCTCTGTATTACTTGCAGAATTGGAGCTCATTATGTTGTTTGCCTCTGGAAATCATCCGTTCTGTATTCCTTTTTCTCAAGTGGCAGCTTCTCTATGACTGCGTTGCCTGGAGTATTAAGATATGAAAAGGTAATCCTGTAACAGTTGGGATTCAGTAGCTATACAGAAAAAGGAGGAAAAAAAATGTATCTTACTCTGCTCAGAGAAAAGCCCAAACCCTATAATTAAGATAAGACTTCATTTGACAACTGAATAGGAGCCAGATCTTTAGTTATTTTGGAGCTGATATGTTGCTATCAATTATTTTAAATCTCTTCAGTTGCCAGATATTGTTGCTTTTCTGCTGTCTGGCAGGACACCAGTGATGCTGATCTGTCATCCAACCAAATAGGAAGAATAAATTAACAGCAGTGTCACTGGTACATTTTCAATCCACCAGAATTAACCACAAGTGCAGCTGAGACCATCTTGAGATTGTGATTGTGTCTGCAGAGTAGACCATGTTTCAGGTGCTCTATACTGAATGAAAATGTGGAAGGGCTCCATGACAGTAAGACTAAACTTTCTTGTATTTTAAGGCAAATATTTTAAAAAGTTTTAAAATCTATATTGTATTCATGCTGTAAGTGCATACCTTGAGTTTTCCAACTCAGAGAGCAAGGTCTTCTAACCAACTTCCCAATTTCTGCTGAATTTTTACCTATTGCTGCCATTTATTGTTGAACATACAAGACCAGGTATATCACACTTGGAAAATTGTTTTGAGTGGAAATCTTGAAGGTTTTTCTGCAGCTGAAATAGGGTTCTTGTAACCTGGATATGTACGTGGCAACTGTTGGTGGTTCTTAAGTAAGCTTCTGTCCCTAGATATGAATTTCCCTGTAACAACTTTTAGATTTGCCGAGGTTAATGCTCAGCCCTCTTAAAAGAAAAAAAAAAAATTAAAAATCCTAAATTCCTCCCTGTTAATAGCAAGGAAGTCTCCCAGGAAATAAACCTCTGCTTGTCACCCAGGGTGGCACTGATGAGAGAAAGAGAGTAGAAGGGAGACTGAGAACCCTTCAAGTGCTTTGGTGAAATGCCATTGTATATAACAGACTTTCATTTCTAAATACTCTCATACTGTTTGGTTTTGTTGCTTGATACATAGTTTTGTTAGAAATTGTTTGATAGATACAGTTTTGAAATTGATGTGATAAAGCTTCAAAAATATAATCAGTGTCAAATGTTTTCTGTAATGGATTGCAAACTGATTTCACTGCCCATTGTTCTTTCTTTGCTAGTAACTAATATGCCACATAAGCAGTGAGCTAGTTGACTGTTTTCCTTACTGCGAATCATAAATATGAAGTCCTTAACATAAGCACATTTGTCCTAATTTGTGAAGTTGTTTTCTAGAGAAAAATGAAGTGCATGTTTTTAAGCAACATAACGATAAAAGCAGATGGAAATCTTATTGTCTGCAAATTTGCAGACGGAGCCCTTATGCGGGAGCCTAATACAATTTCATGTAAGAGCACAATGTTTTGGGTTTTTATTTAAATGAAAGGGTTTGGTATGCCCAGAAGAAAACATTTCATTATGGCTTTGTCCTTTGCAGTCAAATAACTCTTCTCATCTAGGTTTTGTGTATTTAGATAGTGTACTCTGATAATTTTTTTTTGATTGATTTTGGAGACATTGAGTCATTCTTTTGATGGTAAATGTTCTTACAAAGAAAAACTCAAAGTATGTTATTTTAAAACTTGATTTTTAAATATGTGAGTCATAATCATCTTACTGATGGGTGCTGAGAAAGTTGAGGTTGGTGTCATTGGGAAGAAATACAGAGCTAAATCGTGTGTGGAAAGACTTCTTGCTTCAATGTACGGTTGTGTTGTCCTTTCCTGCATCCTTTTTTGGAGTGGCATTACCTTTCAAGCTAAATAAATAAAGTAGCACTCACGAGAAGAACAAGTTTTCACAGCTCTGCTTAGGGTTTATTTATATGTTATATCTCAAAGTCTTACATCTGAGGCTGGAGCCCCGCCATCTGGGGTTGACTGCACATTAAGGAGACTGCTGCCCATACGAGTGTGCAAGAAGACAAGTAAGATGAGTTAGAAATCATCTGCTAGAAGTAAGATCGAAGCGCATCTCTGATATAACTAGAGCCTTGGATTCACGGAGTGTGTTAAGTTTCTGTTATTTATATGCTTGTTCTTTAATATTTGCCTACTTTAAACCCTTCTGTAGCTCTCAAAGGATGTTTTCCCACATCCCCGTCCCCCAGCCAAGTAATTGTCAGATAAATGGACCTTTGCACTCTTTTGGAGAGTTAGTTGACAGATTGAGCAGTGAAAAAAATACCTTCTAGCATTGGACATATCCTGATATGCAGAGGAGATAAATAGTATAGTTTTATATCACACTGAAGGTCAGCAGCAACTGCATTCAAGTCAAGGAGATTGTGGATGAAAGACACTGTAAGGACTGCCACTCTGCAGAGGCGCCAACACGTTGCAAGTCTGTTGGTTTTAACTCTGTCAGAACATCCAGGCCTCTCATTTCAATGAGACGTGCAGAACATGGTGTCATCCTATCATCTGGTTGAAACACAAATCATGGTTTGTGTGCATGTCTGAGCTTCTCCAGTGTAGGGCCACATTTTCTGACATTTTCCGGTGTAGGGCCACAGCATTTCACTGAGGAGAGGATTTGCAGTACCTTAATACGCATGTATATAGATCGGGATGGCATATGCTTGTTTTAGATTATTGTTCAAAATGTGAAGTGCAGAAATGCTTTAGGATGTTTAAATCCATTCTGCATATTCTCTACCATATGGTAGCTGCTTTTATGGCTTTTTTCTATTTTTTTTTTAGTATTTTCTGCAAAACCTCTGTGGCTGCTGGTGGAAGCATCTTAAGTAAATAAAACTGATATAGGAAACAGGAGACAAAAAGGCCACTAGCTTGATCTGACAGAAGTTATGTTTGGTTAGAAGTTATGTGTAGTTACCCATTTTAGTCATATGATTTTTGTGCTGAAATAAAATTTTAGTATACAGGTATGGCAGTTAATTCCACGTATTCCCAAAACTAGTTGTCCTGAGAAATCAAACAAAACATGGTTTATGATTTCCAACAGTGTTGGTATTTTTAGTGTACGTTCATTGTTTCTTGATTTCTTCCTCACAGGTGATAGAAATTTGCTGGTAAAAACCAATAAGGTAGAAATACTCTGATAGCTCAAAGAAAAATAAATCACTGGTGAGCGAAGGAACGTGTAGCATAGAAGAATGATTTGTTTAAAGAAGTTTTGCACATTGATGGGTTTGAAATTAACTGTAGCATCATTTCCAATAGCTAGATAGTGGTATTGACGGAGAACTGTAAGTGTGGGTGTTAGGAAAGGAGGAAAGGTTTTGAGCTTAAAATGATCTGTTTGTATTTGAACAAAAATTATTAATATTTTCTGGGTGGGAAGGAGGTGGGGAAAGGCTTTTTAGTTTTGCCTGCAGATTAATTTTTCAAATGAGAAAGGGCAAGTTTCATTACAAATGATCTCCCCTTGTTTCTGAAGATGAGGTACAGGAAAAGGCAGTTTCTGGTTGACACTCATTTGGGTTTGCTTTTCTTATATGTGCAGCAGTCATTTAAGCAGAGTTCTGGGAACGTGTATGGAAAATATATTAGTTTGTGACTCCCATGCATTGAATTACTGCATGACCTCTGCTTTACTTTTCCTGCTCTGCTGTAAAAGATATTGAACATCTGAGGATTTCTTTTTCCCCCCAAATTTACATGTCAATAAAACAGTATTATACACAGAGGAGCAACTAAGGAACACAGAAGTTAATTAATCTTAAGATTACACAAGACTGAAATGTAATTTTAGAAACTGCTCTGAGTTTCCTGGGTAATTCTATTATCCCAGGAAGAACAAAGAAGTCCTAGTACTTTTCTGCTTTAACATTTGATATCAGTGAGGAGTAAGTTGTTTGCTGTCTTTGAGCAGCTAATTCCCAGCCATGCAGTCAAGCTGGCTCTTGGCAAAGGGCAATGCTGCCACTATTCCATACTGCCTGCTCTTAGTGAAAAGGGACAGAGTAGTAGTACTATTATTTTCCTTCCTGTGTTGATCAGGACAGCAGCCATGGCATCTCAGGGGTGACCAGTTTCTGTGCCGGGAAGCAGAAGTGAGATTTACGTGGCACGGTATGTCTGCTCTCCCTCTGGCCCCTGCTGTGTTCCTCATGTGCCGTGGGGGAAATGCGGCGTGTTCCCAAAGGCCAGGACCGTGAGAACACTTTAAACACCTCCTCATCCACATTACATACACTAGGATCTTCATTCCTATGTGAACGAATAATGACAGCGATACCTGCTTAGACAAAGTCGACTCTACCATTGGTGCATACAGAGAACTTGCTGTAGTGGGTGATTCAGAATAGGATCTTAATTTGTGCCTCCCAGTTGCCTGCAGGAGGGACTGGGCTCCTGGATTTAGTTCCTTAAACTTGCATGGTAGAAAATAAAAAGTAGCATAGTTCCTCCCTAGGAAGAGAATGTAAGACTCACCACACAGAATTTCTTGCTCTAAGAGGTACAACCGTATCAAGTCCATTGCATTAGTTTAATTGGTAGTGAATTTCAGGTGTACAACTTACGTAAAAGAAATACAAAGACACAGCATGCCTTTTTGAAAAAAAAGCTCTACTTTTTCTGTTTAGAATAAATGATGCCCTCTATTAAAAATAGCTGCCTGTGAAGAGTCTTCTGTGGGTAATGGTGAACGGGGACAAGAGATGAAGACTTTCTGCCAACTTGTTAGAAGCAAGCATGCTAATGATAAACTATGATAATTTTTTTTAAACTACATCTTTTTAAGGAAGAAATGTAACCAAAAGCACAGGCTTGTCACATGGGAGGAGGGGTTTTCTTTTAGCTGAGAACTCTTATTTCCAAGGCTGCACATCAAGGGAGTTTTCACTTCAAAGCTGTCTACACTGAGGAATAGTAACATCTAATGAAACTGATAGTTAAAACCACAACTATCACATCATAAGTGAGTTGATACAATAGCGCCTGCAACTGTTGTACGTCCTCTTTATTTCACTTTTGATCTTTACCACCTGCTGGACCAGCATAGCTTTGTTCACCCTGTTTCTGTCAGAGATGTTTTTAAATTAACCAATATACCAAACAAAAATACATCAACAATCTATGCTTATCTTTACATGATCATTATTTGGGCTTGATAAGAATGGACATGTATAACAACTGATCAACTATACAGAAAACACGAGCCTCATAAAGAAGAAAGAGATCAAGGCTACATTAAAAAAAAAAACCTATCCTGTCATTTAAAGATTGCAATTTATTATGTGGCATGCTGGCTGTGCTACAGATTTCCCTGTACTTTACTTAAAGACCTGAGAATGTATGTTATTCTCATTTTAACACAGTTGCGGCTCTTGGGCAAATAGTATTTTGAAATGCTATTGTTTTCTAGGTTTGAAAATAGATTTTATAAGTACAAATTTGAAAGTGATTGTATGTTTTGAGCTTTCTGAATATTGAGTTTGAACATATGAAATACAGATAGCTTCCATGTTGGTATATGTATTTCTTCTTAGCCAAGTACTGTATCAGTTCAGTTTATCATATCAAATAATATATGGGAGTGGGCAGAAACCTATATGGATTTCCTGGTTAGAAGTAGGAGAAAAAATCTAAAGCTGTCCTAATGATATGAAGAATCTACAGTTTTATGGCAGTAGTTATTGAGAAAATAAATACAGTTTTATATCTTTGGAAAAAAAGTGAATGGTGGAACATTTACTGTTTTGTATACTGCAAAATAATTTCTCTAACCAACTCTTATAGAACGTACTTCTAAATAATATTTTTATGACATTTTCTTCACTGGGAAGCAGAGGCACTCTGACAATCATTTTTGCTCCTGTTGCAGTAATTGTGGAGGAATACCCTCTTCCACAGTGCACACACGTGTGCTCATGTGTGTGTGAATGCTGAAAGGAAGACTTCTGTCCACAGTGATAAACTCACAGGACTTTGGTCCCAACACAGCCGGTTTTAACCACAAGAAGATATTTGTCTTGTTGAGGAAAACAAGGCTTAGATTAGATTCTGCAATACTGACTTCCAAAGAAAGTAACATATGCATTTGCAGTACTCGTTATTTTAACAGGAGTCAGTTAATATTCTGTTAAAAAGAAACAATGTCAGTGGTAGTACAGAAGCCAGAGAGTATTTTAATTGTAATTATTTTCACTAATCTTCCAAGCACTGATGCTACTATGTTCCCAGAGAGTTTGTGACACTTGTGTTTTCTTTCTTTCATTCACATGTTCTTATCCCTAGTCAAATGCATTTGAGTTTTCTTAAATAATAAAAAAAAAACCAAAAAAAACAAAAAAACCTACCCCAAACAACAAAACCCTTGAGAATGAAAGCTGGTTTTGCAGAGCTTTTAGAATTACACTGGTACTCTTTATGTAAATCACATATGTTATCCATTTACTGGATTAACATAACAATACAGAAAATCCTCCAGGGTGCTAGTGTATTATGAACACATCTGCTATCTGAGACAGTCCGTAGATACAGAAATGAGTTGGTTTATGGAGTTGTACACTGAAGATTAGCAGAGTCCTACCAGTTGAACTCAATGCGACAAGTTTCACTCTGTTTGCCTTTGTAAATCTTCAAGTGATTACAGAAGAATTTCTCACAGTCGTAAGATACCAGCTTGCCCTATACTGGGCTGCCTGTTTAGGAAGGTAGCAATCAGAACACTTAAGCAGGCAAATCTCAGCCCAGGTGGGGACTCAGTCTATCGCCAGCTAGGGGGAAGATTTTTATTTTCTTAGGATATTAGGCAAAGGCTGCTAAGATGATGAAGGGGCAGAAGCAGCTCACATATGAGGAGGGGCTTAGAGAGCTGGGATTGTTCATCCTAGAGAAGAGAAGGCTCCGGTAGAGCTCATGAATTTGCAGAAATGTCTGAAGGGAGAGTATAAAGAAAATGTAGCAGACTCACTTCAGTGGTGTTCAGTGACAGGACAGCTCTTCGTGGGCACAAACTGAAACACAGGAACATAAAGGATTCTTTTTTTTTTTTTTAACTGGGGATAACTGAGCACTGAAGACTACTTAAAACAATACATTTAAAATGTCATCGTGAGAATGAAGTACTTTATTGTTAAGGCGATGAAGCAATGGTCCACTAGCAACTTTTTTGATGCTCTTCTGTTTCCCTTATGCAGGGAACTCCACTTCCATGCCATGCAGTAGTACGGTGCGCAGGCATGATGAGATCATCCAACGTGATTCGGGAACCATGTAGTCAGGTTGCCACAGGAGGCATGTAGCTTCATCTGACTGCTGATTAAGCAGACCTCTTAGCAGGGCTGAGCAGACTGTGGAGAGAGCTTAGTTCATATATCTACACTGCAAGGTTTATTCAAGGTTCCCCTAATTTAAATAAACAGGAGCAGATGCGTAGGTGTTGCAGATTGTGATACCATTCACTGGCTTCAGTGTCTGGTCTTTCATTTAGGTGTGGATCTGAACACTGCAGAGTTACTCATAGTAGGTCTGGTCCAATCCAGTGAAAATGGATGGAAAAAAAAGCTTCTCAACAATTTGGAATTTGATCTGACAATAATTTTTGTCTATACAACAATCTGAGAAATGAGTTAGCAAAAACGAGACCTAAAAATTAGGTAGCTATAACAGGAATTTTTTAAATTATGTAAGGTTATGTTTAGTCAAGTAAAAGTATTTCTTTAGAATACCAGCTACTTGATATGTTTCATTATCAAGTTATTTTTCAGTTTGAAAAAAATTATGCTATTTTTCCGTAAGTATTTATTGTTTCAGAAACAGATTTAAGGGAGTGGCTTCATTGACTCTAAACCCCTCATTTATTTGAAGTAATTATGTGAAAAAAATTCTTCCAGGAAGAATATTAGATATAAAATGAGTCAGTAGTATGTCCTAATGTTTCTGCATAAATGAGGCTTTGTCTCAATAAATTAGAGCCTGTAAAGCCATAATCTTAATAAACTTCACAAATTACTTTGCTAGTGACTGTTAAACTGGAAGTGTTACCCACTCAAGAGGGAAATAATTGTTTTCGTACTTGTTTATTTCTGAATATCACAGTAATTGTAAGGCATTCTTTTTGATGTAATCCATTATACAGTTGTATTTAAAAAGAGATATGAGCCATTTTGTGTTATAATTTAATAACTTTGGAAACCAGATATTCAGTCATCAAACGCTATTAAATGAATTCACTCAGAAACATTCAAATAATTACTAGAAATAAATTAAGAATATGGTGGGTTTATTCTTGGTTTTTCGAAGTTATTCCCTGCTAACCAGGGTTCTCTACTGTCCCCAAATAGGACCTTGCTATGTGCATGGCCTATTGAAATAAATGAGCTACCATGCCCGTTCGACAAATCGCTTGTGCATTGGTGTAATATTGTTTATTAACAGGTCCTTTTAAATCACCATGATACAGTGCAACTTTCATTCTTTCTAGTTATGGGAGGCAGTGTATTGAAAAGCAGATCTAAATCATGATTTGGTGGCTTTTGACTTTTGCTCCTGCCCAGAGGTTTCTAATTCTCTATTGCCGTAACTTATTCCCTAGACCCAGACTGCAAAACCAACTAGAAACTCTGCTTCCCTTGCACATTCCTCTGCAACTTTTACTTTTGTAGGCTTGTTTTCCAATTGACTGACTTTGGGAAGCTTTACGAACACAAGTCATGTTTAAAAAATGGGTGTAATTTTTTTAAAAAATTATGATATAAATATGCTTAACACCTACATTTGTAAATGCAATTAATTGTTTTCATAAATGTGACTAATAGTTCTATAAAATAGTTAACAGTCAATGAAGCATTTCTTAACGGTATTTCAAAATATTGAAATCGACTCTTTTGGTGTAAAGAGTGGTTTAGAAAAGATTAGTAATTGAACATGTTTCTGGTGAGTTTCTGAAGGCATTCATATGAAGCCCTGTGTTTTTATTTTCATCATTTCATTTTTGGAGTAAGTGCAGAAAGACTGCTGATTAAAATTGTTATTTAGAGATGGTAAGAATTAAAGCTATATTGGTTACAGTACAGTCATACAGTTTTCTGAATTGTATGCAGAGGAGAGCCCATTCAGAAGGTCTTTTAGATCTGTGCCTACGATCTACAAATGCAGGAATACTCCACGGTATGGAACAGGTAGTATGAAAGGAATTCATTGTGAGTTAAACTGTAGGATGATGTGCTAGAGCGAAGTTGATGTGGTTCTTGTACAGATAAACAGAGGAAGGGGAAGTAAACCCAGAGTTTTTTGGAGGGAAAAGTTTAACATTTTTTTCTCTGATGTTCCCAATTGTTAAGGATTTGATAGGAAGTAAAGAGCCACAAAAGTACTTGAAAAAGAAGAACTTGCGTCAGAGAGATTTTAAGATCTCAATTTCTTAAGCTTATCAGAAAGCGGATTAAAATCAAGCTTTATTATGCTACATGAGAAACTTGATTAAAAAAAGTGCTTAGCTCTAAAGGGCTTTTTAATTTTGCACAGAAAGGTGCGTTCAAATGGGGAATTTGACTTTTTAAATAGTTTTGAGCGTGATAAACATTTGTAATAAACTGACAAAAGACAAAATGGATTTTTCATTCCTTGTGGCATATAAGACAAAACTGAATGCCTTTCTGGAGATATTCTTAACCAAAGTTAAGCAATTAGGCTGAGTGCAGAAGTAGCTGCATTATAATATTCTGGAATTCATTCTAAGTGTTCTAGTGGTTCCTGAGGATTTGAATTTGACAAGTCTATAAATTTCCACTGTAGTTCATGAAACCTAAACTCCTTTACCTTGATTAGCAGAAACAAAGAGAGGAGATACCAGAAAGACATGCAAGGATGGGTCAATGGAAAAAAGGAAAATCTTAAGAATGGTATCTGTATCAGCACATGGTGATACTAAGAAAGCAATTTTGGAATTACATTGCACTGGAATTACATTGCTACTACAGTTTAACTGTAGTAGCTTCATGAAGAGAAAAACAACAGCCTTTTACTAGTGTGGTCTTGTTCTCCAAATTACTACGTGTTTTCTAGTCTTTTGTCTTGTTTTGTAATGGATCGTAAAAGTGAAGCATGTCCAGATAAGCATTGGTACCTCATCTATTACAGTATCATTGGGCTGAAAATTACCCTTCAGTGGTGGGTGATTGTACTATTAAATGGAGAGGCTTTGCATTATAATGGAACTAAATTATTAATGAGGCTGTGAAAGAATCGCCAGAGTAAATTTCTAAAATACCCTGTGCTACAATTGAACATTTTCAAATATCTCAATATTTCTGTGTGAAAGGGATCATTAATTCTCCATCTATAGAATAAGTGGACTCATCAGGGCTGTGAAAAATCCAGAAGCTATCTGTGATGAGAAGTGATGTCAGGTTTTACCTCCAAGTTTGCCTTTCAGGGCCAAGGATTTGGTGTGTAGGGACATTGAAGATTCTTTAAGCCACCGGTCTATGTCCAGAAAGTGACACTGAAGTCTTGGAGTAGGTGACTTTGCATTAAATTCCTTGGGTATGTGAAATAAAATAGTACTTTTGATCAGAGTGAAAGAATGTTTTCAATGTTGAAGAATGCATTTAGGCACCCACTTGGCATTTAGAGCCAATGACAAAAGACAAACAGTTCTCACTTAAGGAGAATTTTCATTAGATGAAATGAGACATAGGCTTTCATATTCTTCTGTCAAATTTTAAAAATAGGATTTAAATTTCCCATTAAATTAGGTGGTACTTTGTCCCCTTACACTCTTTAAATCTGGTACTTTACATTTATGTCAGGTACAGATATATTTATGGCATTTAATTATAGGCAAACAGACCATTTCCTGCCATAGTCATAATGTCACAGAATAGTTGATGTGGAAATTAATGACAATAACAGATACTTTGTATCTTGTTACTTTATTAGTAAAGGAATGTACTATTTCAAAGATTGTTCTACACTTGAGAAATATGCACTACAAAATGCTGAAGCAGTCGTGACACGCAAGTGAGAATGTGAAGATTTAGCTTGGCATGTGGTGATAGAAGGAAGGCGATATATTTTGACAGATACCGTAATTTGACAGTTAAAATAAATACACCAACTGTCAGGCAAAATTGTATGGCTGATGAAGAGTATTCTATAGTTTCTCCATTTGAAGAACATCTAAACACGATGTTGGTAATCTGTAACATCTGTAGACTCTTTGAGTGAGAACCAATGACATTGTATCTTACATTACAGTGATGCATTTTCTTCAATTAATGATTTTATTTCCAGAAAGAATACTGCAGCATTCCGCAGTAGAAACCAATGTGAATATTACTCACAAGTGAATTGTGAAGGTTACCACAAATGAATAAAAAGACAGAACCACAGAAAGATCTTCCAGGTTTAAGAGCAAACAAAAATATTTGGTCCTTTCTGTCCCTTTGGTTATAGGCAAAGAAGGGGTCCACAGGAGGGCTGAAAGCACTCAAATCTTTAAAAGAAGTTAATTATATATGTCACTGCAAAAGTCCGGAAAATTGTCTCATAAAAGTCAAAACACCCAGATGCTCAAGTCTTTTCATTAAGAAACAACATTGTGTTAGAAATCCTGGGTCTGCCTCCGGAAGTGCTGCATTGGCCTGCTGCAAGCACAGCCTTTCAAAGGTAGAGCCAGCGGCCTCGGAAGCGGTGCCCTGGGAAGGGCTGATGAGCTCCGGCTGCGCGCTGAGCTGTGCTGGGAAGAGGCGATGCTGCCTTGATGCACTTTGGTTGGTATTCGCTTGGATGTCTCTTTGCTTTGCCCTCTGTACTTGTTGTTGGAGTTCAGGAGCTTCATGGAGAAATAACCTTTCATATGCAGACATGATTATTAAATGGTACAAATTACTTCTTGGCTTTATAAAATGTGTTGATTTACTCAAACTGAGGATCTGACTCATAACATCTGTTTTGTTCATTGCTGTGATTCCACTGCATTACGGTATTCCTATTTATTTTCTAAAAAATTTTGGAATCGTTTGTAAGGAAACACAGGAAGCCAAACTTGTGTCAAATGCAACATTTTTCCTTAGAGGAGCTAGATATTGGCATGTACAGTGGCCAGCTGCTACTGTACTTTGATGGATACTTTGCTTTTCTGCCAGGAAAAAGATCTGAATATGTTAAACAATATATTAAATGTATCACAGTACAACTTCATTTTATTTGGTTCCTTGTTGCTGTACAGTGCTTATCAACATAAAGATGATTGCTTCTTAAATCTGTGTTATTATAAAAATGAGATAATTGCAACTCTGCTAGTCTCAAATTTAAATTTGACCCAAGGCTTATCTCATTTTCTGTTGTAACTAAACCTAACTAGACTGCAATATATTTTGAAAGTTTCAGAGTCAGTAGCTGCACCTCTCTACACAGTTTATGTCCATATGTTTTTTCATTAGATCAGAGAATTATCCAGAAGCTTAAATAATTGTGGCTGGACCATTTTCCAGACCTCAGTCTGACCTATTTAGTTTCTTTTTATGTGGGAGCTGTTCCATAACTTTGATCATCCTTTCCAGTTCTCTGTGGTTTTTTCAGTTCTGATGTTTCCCTTCACTAAAGGAAAAAAGTGGGATACAACCACCCACAATATTTAGGTTGTGGGCTTTTAATGGATTTATTGAGTAGCATGATAATGGTTTCATTACTGACTGTGGTGGGTTGACCCTGGCTCGACACCAGATGCCCACCAAAGCCACTCTGTCACTCCGCTCCTCAACTAGAGAGGAGAGAGAAAATACAATGAAAGGCCCATGGGTTGAGGTAAGGACAGGGAGAGATCACTCACGTATTACCATCACAGGCAAAAGAGACTTGACTTGAGGAAACTAGTTTACTCTGATTTGATTGGTAATGAATTAATGAGAAGTAAAACCAAATATTAAAAACACCTTCCCCCCACCCCGCCCTTCTTCCCGGGCTTAACTTTACTCCCAATTTCACCACTTCCTCCCCCCACATGGTGCAGGGGGATGGGGAATGGGGGTTGCAGTCAGTTCATCACATGTCGTCTCTGCTGCTCCTTCCTCCGCAGGGGGAGGACTCCTCACACTCTTCGCCTGCTGCAGCGTGGGTCCCTCCCATGGGAGACAGTTCTCCACGAACTTCTCCAGCATGAGTCCTTCCCACGGGCTGCAGTTCTTCATGAACTGCTCCAGTGTGGGTCATTCCCATGGGGTGCAGTCCTTCAGGAACAGACTGCACGGTGTCACAAGTCCTGCCAGCAAACCTGCTCCAGCGTGGCCTCCTCTCTCCATGGGTGCACGGGTCCTGCCAGGAGCCTGCTCCACCATGGGCTTCCCACGGGGTCACAGCCTCCTTTGGGGTGCATCTGCCTGCTCCAGTGTGGGGTCCTCCCCTTCCCACAGGGTCACAGCCTCCTTCCGTCCATCTGTCTGCTCCACCGTTAACCTCCATGGGCTGCAGGTGGACAGCCTGCCTCACCATGGTCTTCACCATGAACTGCAGGGGAATCTCTAATCCGGCCCCTGGAGTACCTCCTCCCCCTCCTTCTTCACTGACTTTGGTGTCTGCAGAGTTCTTTCTTTCACATATTCTCACTCATAGAATCACAGAATGGTTTGGGTTGGAAGGGGCCTTAAAGATTATCTAGTTCCAACTCCCCTCCATGGGCAGGGACACCTCCCACTAGACCAGGTTGCTCAAAGCCCCATCCAGCCTGGCCTTGAACACTTCCAGGGATGGGGCATCCACAACTTCTCTGGGAATCCTGTTCCAGTGTCTCACCACCTTCACAGTAAAGAATTTCTTCCTAATATCTAATTTACGTCTACCCTTTTTCTGTTTAAAACCATTACCCCTCATCCTATTGCTACACCCTCTGATAAAAAGTTCCTCCCCATCTTTTCTGTAGGCCTCCTTTAAGTACTGAAAGGTAGCAATAAGATGTCCCTAGACTCTTCTCTTCTCCAGGCTGAACAACCCCAGCTCTCTCACCCTGTCCACATAGGAGAGGTGCTCCAGCCCTCTGATCATCTTTGTGGCCCTCCTCTGGGCTCGCTCCAACAGGTCCATGTCCTTCTTACATTGAGTGCCCCAGAGCTGGACACGGTACTCCAGGTGGAGTCTCATGAGAGCAGAGTAGAGGGGCACTCCTCTCTCTGGCTAAAGTTACTGTTACGCAGCAACTTTTTTCCCCTTCTTCAGTATGTCATCCCAGAGGCACTACCACCGTTGCTGATAGGCTCAGCCTTGGCTAGCAGTGGGTCCGTCTCGGAGCCGGCTGGCATTGGCTGTCAGACAGGGGGGAGGCTTCTGGCATCTTCCCATAGAAGTCATCCCCCCACACCTAAACCCGTGCCATGCAAAGCCAATACACTGACTTCAGTGGCAGCACTGTGTCTGAGAACCCTTTGACATGACATTTCTAGGAGTTTTTAAGATTAATCTTGTGGGATTCCCCCTCCCTAAACTTCATGTCTGATCTTTCCCTCTAAAAAATTTTGAATATTTGCAATTTTCCATGGAATGGAAGATGTTAAAAGTCTCTGAAAAAGTAAATATGGCAAGGTTGCCGGAGTTTAGCAGTACTTACTGCAAATGAGTATCAGCACTTTAAGATCTCTGGTTGCTTGTTTCTTCCTTTTTTAATTACTAGTCAATGAAGGCCATGTTCTTGAACTAAAATGTAGGGGAAAAAATCAGTTATGACTCAAAGTCTCTGGCTTTTCCAAGGTTTTCAATTTCCCTAACTAGAATAGATGAAATTACTGCAACAATGAAGATTGCTCCTTTGAAAATAATTTAATGTTATGTTTTTGCCAGAGAATCTTTAAGAAATATGGACAGATCAGCAATGATAAGGCACAGGTTTAAAACTGTGCAGAATATTTCATTTCAGTTGTATAAAAATAATGTAAATTTTAATTTTAAAAGTGCACGGTGTCATTATGTGCGCATTATGCTTCTGCGTTCTGTTATATAGCAAAGATTCTCTGCACCATTGTACCATTTGTAGTATGCAAATACAGAAGGCTCATTTTAATAAGAGACTGACTGATGCAATATATGGCTAGGTTTATTGCAGTTATTTCTATTTTTTAAAAATGTATTTATAACCACATTTAAAAAAAAAAAAAAAAACCAAAACAACGAAAGAAAGCAAAATGGAGCCAGAATTATCTAACCTAAACTCCACATCACTCAGCATGAACTCCATGTCTTTTGGGTAGTTACCTGTGAGTGCCCAGGGCCAACCAATGGAAACCTGTATTCGCTGGCATGCAGGCCAAACAAATACTTGTCCCTTTGCATCTACCCGTGGTTTATAAACAAATTAAAGTTTTAGTGACTCAGGCCTTACCAGCTTGGAAGATTTCTCAGATCGTTTGCTGAAATATGGGAAGGTGAAGTTGGCATGTTTTTACTGTGTGGTCTAATCCTTTTGTTTACAGTTAGCTGCATTATTTAGCTTTAGAAAAATTATCACAGTAATTCTAATTCTTAGGTTCCAAAGGAGCTATGTCATTGACAGAAAGCAAAATCTTCATCCTGTTTATTTTTGAATCTATCAACGTATAATTCTCAGCATCCTACAAACTTCTTTTCATCATTACTGTATGTAGGGTAGAGCAATAGGAAATCTCGACTGACAAGCTAAAGGTTAAGGCATATGTGTAATCCCTGAAATACAGAACTATTTAGTAACATTGAAAAAAACCTGCTTGATACAAGGCATTAACAAAATACGTTGTGAAAACTTGGCACCCAAATTAATGTGACTGCCAATGTCAAACCAAAAACTTTGCTAGCAAAACAATTTGTCCAGTACTAAACAGACACCATCATGGCAGATTGAATGAACATTCATAGAGGGATACCATCTGTTCGTAATGGCTTTTGAAGAATAGCAGATGAAAATGCACTGAAGACATGAAAGTGCAAGACTGAACATCAATGGAAACAGGACACGGTGCATACACAGCAGTGGTGGAATAGGCCAGCTAATACAGGCGATAGAACTGAAGACACTGGTGCAGAGTCGAATGCGTGAGTGTACTCATGAAAAATAGAATAGTCTTGGGGCAGTGAGAGAGAACCACCATGAATAATTATGACTGCCAGTTATTGGATAGCTGTTGTCCTTGACTGAGAAAGGTTGTTGTTAGAATGCTAGAATATGGAAGGAGCATCCTCTCTTCCACACTAGAGAGGTAGGCCCATATAGGATGAGTCTGTCATGGTCTTAGATACCTAGCCAAATTTCTTTGATTATTTTCTGCAAAACTTATGCTTTTTGCTCTGGTAGTCCCTGTTTCAGTCCTGGGAGTGTCAGCCAAATTTCCCTGTTTCAATCCTGGGAGTGTCAGCCAAATTTGCAGTCATACAAAATGAATTATTGTTCATTTTAAGTCCTGTAGCCTCTGGTGCTTAAGATCATGCTCATCAAAGGAATGATATATGAATGTAGAATTCCCTATATTCTATGGAATTCTCTATTCTATGTGAATATTGAATAATATTCTATATTCCCAGGTGGGAATGTGTTACAGGTCGATTTTTATGCCTTAACACAGAGATAAGCCAACATCAGCACTGCAATACCCAATTTTCAAGTTCTCTTTCCTTGGGATTAAATTCCACGTTTTAGAGTCAAGTAATTTGTATGCTGCAAGTATTTGTATGCTGGAGTCCTAGGAAAGGGAGGCTCCTGGGGCCAGTCTGTAGGAAGTACTAAGCAGAGGATGTATCTGAACTCCTTTCCTCTCTGTAATGCAGGTACCTAGGCCAAGCAGAAATCTCTTTCTGCGGAAGATCCAGATGTTGGAGTCCTGTCCTGAAGATATACTGCTCTTTGAGCAAGACTCACTGGTTTTGGATGGTGACAGGTCATCATAATGGCAGCCTGTAAAAAAAGGATCAGCAGCTCTGCTCTAAGGGAGTCTGAGTGTGCCTCCTTCCCCCCAGGTGCTGTGCTTTATAGGTGAAGTGGTTTCGGATACATTTGAGGGGCAGGCAGGGATGAAAATCCTGCTGGTGATTGTCGAGGTAGGTGCTTTGCGTATTCATACAGGGGTGGGTTTTTGAAAGATTTAGTTGTAGTTTTAGCTCGCTTCATATTCCAGTAGAGTCTAGGAAAATGTTGATAGCCTGATTATTCAGCTGGGCAGGGGTTAGGGAGTTACTTAGGAAGGAGCTCTTTCATCAAGGCTGGGAAATAGGACATCTAAGGCAGGATTCAGCAGGTATTTAGCGTGGTTTGAGGTGTTCCAGGGCCTTCAACCAGGCCTCCAGATACCTCTCTGTAAAGGAGTGGATCTCCTCTCCTGCAAGTTAACAGTATCTGCTAAGCCTGCATAGGGTGTCTCAGCCTCAGGCGTGAGAAGCTTTAGTTTTAACAACTGAATCTTGTGCCAAAAGTCCGGCTACATCCGGTCTAGGTACCTTGTGGATCTGACCTGAGTTTTTAGAAGTCTAGAATAGCCCTGAAGGACCCCAGGGTTTTTTGTAATCTGTTAAACAGAATACAAAGGTAGATGAAACCATGTGGCATCTTCTCAAGCTGGAAAAGACTGAAAAGCAAAGAACTTATTTGTTTTTTTCCTTTTTTCTTGTTAGATGTATAGGGTTGGATTCTGATCTCACGTAAATTCTAAGTGCATTAGTATATTTACTTCTGTTTTATGCATCTGAATATCAAATCTGTACGTCTCTAATACTTTCAGTTTATTTGGATCCTTTACCTAAAACAGTAATTTAGATACATTTTTCATAGCAAAAATAAACAATTGAGGGGTTTATGATTCAAAACTATTAACAGTTTATGAAAAATATAAATAACTTATCATCTAGCCCATTTTTCATATCATTCTTTTTTGTTGTCATTTTTTTAAGTGGTTCTTTATTTGTGACCTAATATTTCTGTAAATCTCCCCAATAGCTTCAGCTAAGGAACAGAAATTAGCAAAAGTCTAAGAGAAATAAAAGTTGTGTAAAAAGTAACATTAGATGAGCTTTGTTTATATCTTATGTTTTCATTGTGGAAGGAAATGCACACAATTAAGCCAGACTTCGTATCACTCATTTTAGTCATGTGTAGAAATGCCCTTTGTTTCTGAGTGAGGATTTGGGATAAATGTTGCTGAATTTCTTCTATAGAAAGATATAAGCACATAGCAATAAATCTGTCTGCTATTCACACTGGTGCCCTTTGTGGTGTGCAACTGTCGATACAAAGGTATACATTCCTGATGCTGGGTGATATGTATTTCACCTCTTTGATCCAGAACAGTGATTCTTAGATGTGGCCACCAGGAACTCTATGGTATGTACTCATTAAATTCACCTAATATGATAATATTGCAAATATCAAATCTGTGGCCACTTACATCGTGTTGCAACTTTTTGAGAACCACATTACTAGACTCCATGACTCAAGGATGAGTCTGATGCAGGATTTGTTTAGTTTGACACTCTGAAGATCCTTTTCTATCTTTTGTTGTGAACAGCCAATGATGATTTAAAATGTCAGAATATATCACAGATGTATGTGATATAAATGCCCTTTGTAACAGTTGAGGTACTTTCAACTGTAAGATAGGTCAGGACCCCCATATTGTTTACTGTTCTTGTAAAAAGTGGTTGCTAAGATCAAACCAGGGAGGCTGTTTTGTTCCAGTTCTGGATATTTTCTTCACAGAAATTTTCTGTGATTCCCAGAGATTCCTGAAAATCCTTAGAGCTTTTTAGAAAAATCTAGTGATGACACGTCTAACTTAATGACTTTGTGATGTTCTTGACCTGTCCAGTTCTTCTAATGTGTACTTTGTTCTTTTACTTATGCATGTGTTTCAATATTGTTTATACAGTGATCCTTCACTGCAGAGCTTAAACCAAAACAAAACTAACAAAAAATACTAATCTCCTCAGATTTCTGTCAAGTAAGCATAATGCTCTGTAGTTAAAATTAAAGTATTTGTTGTCACTTGCAACTGTTTTACTCTGCAATAAACACTGAAGACAGGATACTGCTTTTTTGGGCACTTTTGCCATTTATTTGTTTTTTTTTTTTTGGCACAGCTGTGAATCACTGAACTCCTAATTTAGAAGAGTTTAATTAAAGTTTTGGGTTTTCTTCTAAAAGAATATCTCATACCATTCAAAAAACTTCCATCAATAACACTTCATGGTTCATTTGAATGTTCTTATTTTGTTATTCCCGGTGTAATCTGATGGTGTTTTATTCTTTGGAGAGGAAAAGATATCAAGGACTCCGCTGCCATTTGCCTGATGCTTCTGCAGGTGACATATTACATTGTCAACATTTGCTTTACACTGGCGGTAATTTAATTGGCGCCATGCTTATCCTGATGTTTTTCACTTTCAGGATGGTTAGATAAATCAAAGCTGTTAGATGCTGATTCAAAAGCTTTTTTTAATAGCAAATAAGCGTTGCTTTCTGTACCAAGACAAAGTACCAGGGAATCGTGTTTACAATTTATTCTTCAGTATCAGGATTCAGAGGCGTTCACTATTGAAAACACTCTTGCTTATGCTGAAAAAATAGTGCTGTCAGATGACTGAGGTGGTTCCTGTCATTTTTGAAGGGTTCCCTACATATTTCACAAACCGTGTTGCAATCTGAATCTCTGGGGTTTTTTGCTTATCAATATAGAGACATGCGTTTATCAAATCCTATTGAGATGTTATCTTAGACCTGTATGATGGTGTCCTGATCTTAACTATGATTTGAGTTACGCGTGTGCAATCCTGCTGTTAGAGATTCTGTACTTTTTTTTCCTCAAAGTTTTCAGCCATCATTAGTGCAGTGAATGTATCAGTCACCAGTGAGAGAGCAGAACTTCCCAAGTTATCTGGATGTAATTTTGAGTTAAAGATTGTCTGGGATTTTAAGAGTCTTGGGGAGCCAGAAACTTCTTTTCAATTACGGAGGGAGTATGATGGCTGTTGGCACTGTGGAATTGGATCTGGAGTTGCTCAGAGAATGGTTTTTGTCCAAGTGAAAACATTTTCTTTAAAGGAGAACATTTGGCATTTGATTTTTTTTCATGTGTTCAAGTTTATTATTAAAAAAAAAAAAAAAAGAAAAAAGAGAGACAACTGAAATATGTAAGTAGATAAATTTGGTACCAATCTTCATAGTTTTTATATCCTAAAAGATATTTTTAAGGTGTTCAGTGAAGACACATAAATTAAAAAAACCCCAAACAACTGGGTTACATTTAAATTAACTTTCATCAAAAATGATATTTACAAGAACTTTTGATGAGATTTAATCAGTGACTCCTCGTGGGGTTACTTCCATTTGCAGATGAATTTTAAAAAAAAAAAAAACAAAATAGAACCAGAATCCAATGATGAGTAGTTTATTATGAATGTAGGGAAAAATGTTTCCTTAAGTTCTTCAGAGCAGTAAACCCAACACGATTAGAAGCTTTTTGCATGTCTTCCTTTCTTCTTCTCATTATGTTAGTACATGACATGCTGGTAGAATTAAGTTCTTATTACAGATGACCAGAAGAAGTAAAATTGCTTCTGTTTCTTATCTCAGAATTGCTTTATAATACGTATACTACTCATTGTGTCTGTTGCAGCTACACTAAAATGATTCATGAAATTATAGGAGAGCAAACATCTTGTTGCAGTTGTCTTGTGGATATAGAGGAAAAAACAATAAGCCTAAGCCTTACCTTTATGGTATTTCTCATTCACGTTTTGTTATTAAGTCATATAAAACAGCAATGTGTTTTCCCTAAATTTATAAGGGGAAAGGATCTTTCTAGAATTCAAGCTTAATTATTATATAAGGAGAGTCAGTTCTTCTCTCTTTCTGTTTGTTCTTCAGGATATCTGTATAACTGAAGCTTTCAGGATTAAGACAAATAATCCCAGCATTTTTGCTTTAGAAATAGACTTTTAGCATGTGACTTCCGTGTAAAGAAATGTTCGTGAACTCGTATCTCAAGGTATATAATGATTATCTACTGATAGTTTTTCTAACTGTAGCTATTACTGACCTGTAAATCAAGAATCATGTTGTAAGAGATTGTTGCACTGAGGAGATATTCTTATAGTGTCAGCTCTGTAGGATTGTATTACTAAGGTGAAAACAAATACACAGAAGTTAAAAGCTGCATGTAGAACAAGTCCCTTTTAAAATATACATACCCTACAGCTATCTACAAGATCCATTTGGTAGTGCATTGTCTTAAGTCAATTTATCTTTATTTTTAGAATTTTTCAAATGCTTCAGATGGTTGCCTAAATTATAGTATGCACTTCTTTGTATTATGATATTTACATGTGTATAAGTTGTCTGTGTAAGTTTGTATTATTTCTTTATAAACATTTCCAAATGAGCATTTTAGTCTGAAACATCACCAGGGTCTGGCTAGATAATGATTGACTGTTGGAAGTATTTTCTGTCAGAAGCTTCACTCATTTTTGCACAATCAGATAATGAGATGGTTCCCTATTAGTGGTGTCTGCTGTATTTTAAATGATTCATACCGTTTATATGACAGAAATGATATTAATAAATCATGCAGTAATAAGTAAGCAGTTGGTAAACGCACGAATAGTGAAGTGGTAAATGTGTACTGCATGACTGACTCAGTTTAAACATACAAATCTTTGACAGTAGACTTTTGCTTAACACTCAAAAATAGTAAGACTGGCCAAAGGAATTAGAAGTGATTGAAATTACAGCATAAACCAGAAAATGAGCAATGAAAGTTGCAAAGCCTCCCAAAGGGTTGCCCAGATGTTTTGATCAATTGGACATTTTTTTGCAAGAAGTTTAAAATGTGTGAGTGCTCTTCAGAGTGATCCAAAGGAATAACACCAAGAGTTCAGCAAAGTAGAATTTTATAGAGGTTGGATTGAACCTGAGCCAATTAAGAAAAAAAAGAAATAATAACAAACTTGTATATCTCTTCAGCAAAGTCATAAGACACATCCACTAGCAGAAGAGGCTGTGTAACTTTTAGAAGCTTTTACTGTGAGAATCTTAGAATCATAGAATATCTTGAGTTGGAAAGAGACCCATAAGGATCATTGAGTCCAACTCCCTGCTTCTCGCAGGACTACCTGAACATAAACCATGTGATTAAGAGCATCATCCAGGCACTCCTTGAACTCTGACAAGCTCGGTGCCATGGCCACTACCTTGGGGAGCCTGTTCCACTGGCCAGCCACCCTCTCAGTGAGGAACCTTTTCCTAATGTCCAATCTGAACTTCCCCAGACGCAGCTTCATACATTATGAATGTCAAACTTAAATCTGAAAAAAATTGCATTAAGTTGTCAAAGATCCAAAGGTGTCATTTCTTTGCTGCATAATTTTAATGATGTTTTACCATTCACCAGAAGACATTTTACCTAAAACTAAGATGTAACCACTGGCAAAACCTACAGTTTTTTTATACTGATGCATTTGTGGAGGGAGGGAGGGATTTGGGTTTTAAACAAAACCACAGAAAGAGTCATGTGTAAGAACAGCATTAATTGGGGGAGTGGGGAGAGACATGGGACACCAAAGTAAAAGAAAAGACTCAAACTATGTAATAATTTGCAGTAACCTTTAAGTCCTTATAGAGTCACTGCATGATGAACACAGTGGAGCTTTCAGAATTGGTCAGGCAGTTTGCACGTCTGATTGAAAATTTGGATGGCTTCTTGCATAGAACTATTTTCAATTAAGTGCATAAATTATTTTCTAATTGGGGCAGAGAAATGCAATTCTAATTAATGGCTGAGTGATAAAGCACAACCTCTGTCCTCATTTGCAATACCTTGTTCTGTTCTAGACAACTTTCCACAAAATTCACTTCAGGCAACTTTTTTTTTTTTTTTAAGACTGCTCTCTATTTTAAAGAACAGAAATTATAATGGCTTGTTTATCAGTGAAAAACATTTGAATGAATTTAGGCTTTCAAGTAACTTTCTTACGAACTTTATCTGCCACTGGAGCTACACGAAAAGGCACATGCATGAATTTTAATGAATTTAGACTGATGGAAAGTTTGCAGAAGCCCAGAGTGACAAAGATCTCTTGACCAGGACAAGGAAAATAATTAATGTATTCTATTGCTCTTCATTCTGATCTCATTTGCTAAATATGAGAACAAGACAGACAGTAACACACAATTCAAATTATTTCTTCATAGCAAACCTTCTTAGCAAACACATTTAATAAATTGCCCATCAGAGGTTAATGCCAAGGTATGTTATCCAAACACATCTCTTCAATGCAGAACTGAAAGACAGTGCAGGAAAGGAAATGTCAGGCATTAAATTGTCTGAGAAGGTATCTCAAGTATTACTGGAGAAGTATTCTCAAATAATGAGGCGAAAGAAATGAAATGTTATTTCCAGAAATTACTTGGATCTTCTGTTTTGAAAAGTATATGAGGAAGCAGTTTTAACAATGCTGATGGATAATAATGCCTTTGAAAATGAGGCATTATTCAAACAACCGTATATTTTTGTCCTTTCAAAATATATTTCTGAAGGAAAGAGGAATCATGAACTTAAATCCATATCTAAAGTATCAATACGAAAAGTAAGCAAGTCAGCTTTACAACACTCCTATACGGAGTTGTTAAAATGAGAAAAGAAATGTGACCTTGGATGAGTGAAAGACATTTTAACAGTGAGCATCCTTTGGTAATTCCACTTTTTAGTGCCTTTGCACATCTCAAATGATAGAAATTAGTGTTAACCAAAGACCATGCTAAGTGCAGATAGTCCTGGAACTTGTTAGTGTGCTTTTTTCACTAGATATTATCTGCTGAAATTTAGGCATTTTTCTTGGATGTACAAGAAGAGGTGTTTAATACCAAATAGCAGCACAACAGATCATGAGGAAGGGGGAATACTACTGTAGTTTCTACAGGATAATGTACACTAGAGAAGGAGCATTAAGTAAGTAGAATGTAATTTTCCATTAGAATTTGACTGGGACACACAATTTCTCTGGCTTCCAGCTGAGAAAGTCTTACTGAATTACACCTGTCTGGAGAAGTAACTTCTTAAAATGACTTGCGAAGCAGCATGAACAGGATGGATGCAAATGGTTACAAACTGGAAAGGGTTGTTTGCTTTGCCTAAGATTCTAATCCCTGCAAACTCAAAAGTCAAAGACTGAAACCAGTTGTTGAACCACACACACTTCTAATTAAATGGTTCTTGTCATAACATATGACTGACAGAAGGAGTGGAAGGAACACAGAAAATATTTACAGAATCCCTGCTCAATGCATTTTACAACAGTAGAGGGGAGGTATCTTTGCAGAGCTACCAAAGCAAATCTGCCTAATCCAACCAGCTGCTTATATTTGTGGATGGTTAAAAACAAAAAAGAAAACCAAACCAAACCAAAACCAACCAACCTCCCCCTCCCTCCTAAGCCAACCCACGACACCTTGGAGAAACATGTCATTGCTGACTTCCGAGTTGACCAAGTACAGGTTATTTTCTGTGTACATAAATCTGCCAAACAAGAGTGCTCAGAGCCATCTCAAGGGTATAATCTGTTCAATTAACATCCCCAAATATTTGTGGTTTCTAACACTTATTGCAGTACTGTCACACGAGAGTGCAGTGTACGTGTATTACAGCCACTAGAGGCATTGAACCACCTACGGACTGGACAAATCTCTTTCTAGATAGCTAGAGATAGATTCAGTTGGCTTTAGCAATGCTTGGGATTAAAGAAAGCCTGTGAACAACTTCTTGCATTGCTGCTCATGTTCCCCACTGTTCAAGGACTTCTGCTAAGTCATTTGTTTATTTTTGCTGTGCTTTTGTGCACTTCCGTGGAATTATTTTTTTCCAAGAGTGCAGCGCTCTGGAAATGCTTTACAAATTCTGGAGGAGTTGCTACATTTTAGTGGAAACGTTATGCTTTTTCTTTTTAATTATTTTTTTTTTTTTTAGCAAGAAAATGAAACACAGTTTTTGCATCAGTAAATTATTAAATCTTTTGCATTTTAGTCAACCTATAGAAATTGCATGGCACCCTGATTACAAAAGATGTGCTTGATAAGAGAGTCAAAGGCTGGGCACCTTTTACAAAGATCCATAAAGCAACTGCATGTAAAAGCTGAGATTTATCAACAAACGGCAAGTGCAATAACTGCAAGTGTTGCCATTCAGATGTGTCTAACTAGCATTCCCAGAACAAATCTGTAAGGGTGTTTAATCATCAGCTTCCCCACATTTATGATTTTTTTGTACCTTTTACTTATAACATTTGCATTTTTTCCAAATACAGTCATGTAACTACACATTAACAGTTTTATTTACTGACTGTATTCATGCTGATTCTGCTTCTATCAAAACAGTAAATTTTTGCTGCAAAAAAATTATTTCTTAATGGTAAAAATGAAACAGAAGAAAGATTTTATAGCATTGACAAAAGATCTAAAATATGCAAATAAAACTAAAATTTCTTCTCCTATCATCTGTCTGGGGATAGCAAATAACAAAAGGGTTATGAGGAATAACATATTACTTCAGATGGAACAGTAAACCAGAGACAATTTAGATACTCTGAAAGAACTGAATGTGCTTATCTTCAGCTATAGCAGAAAATCTCAGTCCCACGCTAATTTTTCAATTTAAGTAATTCTATTCTGCCTTCTGTACCTAAGGCGCCCTTGGTTTTCAGTTATTCTTTCAAGGCATTCTTATATGATCACCTCTTCTCCAGGAGCTTTATTTTCCTTGTAAGTGAAATCATTCAGGTTTATCTCCAGGTTTATCTCAGACATTATCTCCAGATAAATGTCCAGAATTGCAGGTTCAATTTGAAAACAGTATCTCCATAGCTAGCCAAAAGTTGTTTGATTTGGCTTAGAATAATGCCACAAATGCTGTATGGTGTTTTTTTCATGAAGGTACTTTAATTGACTGGTTTTTTCCTCTAAGTGAATAATTTCCTTTAAATTGTACTCCTTTTAAGTGTAGAAAAAACTGCACCCATAACTTTAGAAAAGTAACTGGTTTTTATTTTGTTTGCGGTACTCAGTGAAATGCAGATGCATTAACAGTTCTACTTCTGGAAGTCCTGGGAGATATTCACACTTGGAAATATACTTAATTCCCCACTTCCTTTTGCTTAACAGAAAAACAGCTAAAATGTTAAGCAGGAATGATACATAATGAAACCTAAAGGAATTGCAACCCTCACATCACTTACTTCTGCAGTATTTATAAACTAATTTACCAGAGTTAAGTTTCCAATTCCAGCTCCATGGAGAAAACGAGGTTTATCATAGGAAAACAGATGGTTTCCTGAAATTAATATCTTTTTCTCTATTCAAAAGACCACGGTAATAGGATATCAGCAATCCCTAGTGAGGTGAGTCTGTGGCCATGAAGTTCATACATAGGAAATTCACAGGCTTTGCTCATCTTTACTAAAGAAGAGATTTCATCTTTACACTAGAAAAATAAGTAAAGAATTGTAGGGGGGTGGAGAAATTGTTTCAGGCCTCTGTCTTTTTGTTTGAAGGTGGAAGGTAGTAATTAAATTTAAAAATAAGATTCTGTTTTGAATTATAATTTTCAGAGGATGTTCATCTGAAGTTGAGCTTCTTGCGTGAAAGAAACTATACAATGTTGAATTAGTTTCCCACCTGTAAATTAAATCATTGATCTTTTATAGTACTTTTTATTATGACAAATTCTGTGGTGCTGATATACCTCCAATAATTATTTATACACATCACAGAGGTGTACAACAGAAGACAACACATTACGAAGTGCAGGGTGTGATTGTAATAATAAGCCTTATTTACACTTGTGGAATTGGAAAGATGCTAATGGAGTTTTAACATAAAATCTAGCGCATAATCTAATTTAAATCCCGATTCAGCAGCTTTTCAAGTAGTTATTCCATTTTTTCATTCAGCATACTTTTATAACTAAACTTTCTCTAAAAAATGTAGACTGACTGGGAATGAAAACAACCATTAAAATCAATGAAGTAAGTATATATATTTGAGCTGTCATTTAGCTATGATTCTTTTTCCCAGGTGAATGTATGACAGGGACAGTAGTCATGGGATTCACCATGCCTGACTTCTGATAAATTTAGCTATAATTGCAGCTACGTCTGAGATAGTTCTCTGGACTTCCTTTGGTTTCAAGGGAGGCATATTTTGACTTCCAATTCATTTGGCCTGTTGCACTTCAGAATGCTTTGAATCATACTTAGAAGTTCCTGTCATTTTATTAACCATAAAGATGTCTATGCTGTTAGCTCAGGAGGTTTTTTGCACACATTGAGCAGAGTAAATGATAGGCAGTTTTTGTTCTGAGTTTTTGGTGAGGGATTGAATTTAATAGGAGACCAAAAAAAAGAAAAAACCTCAGAAATATCTTCAGAATTTCCGAGATCTTCTGTCTTGGATACTGTTCTATTATTCCAAAGCACTGCATTTCTCATAATTTCTCATACTTACAGAAGTCAAGGTATGCCATTTATTTTTCTTCCCTCTACTTCCACTTTTATTTTCATACTGTTTTTTTCCAAGATTTCATTAAGGATGAATTCTGGGAGAACATGAGTGACTTTGAAGTGTGACAACAATTTTGTTTCTACCATGGGTTGGAAAGAGCCTGTGTATTAAAACACTATGCAGAAATGATGTATGGGAACATAAGAATTAAGGAATGCTATAAGTATATCATGTGAATGGGTAGGTGCTAAAGGTATCACAGCTGATAATAAGGAATCTTTTGGCTCACTGGAATGTTTCACAGTCAATAATGATTGACTGACTGAATTAAAATGAGAACTGTTTGGAAAATCGGGGGTTTGGTAGATGTTTTCAGCTTTTTTGCATTTCATTTTTACTGTTTGTCTGATTGATTGCCTGTCAAGTCTGATGAATTATTAGACCAGAAATAAAACAAAGGAATGCAGTCGTGTCTGGAAAGGGACAGAAATATCTCAATCTTATCACTGTGTGTACAGCTGGGCCACGTTTCAAAGGGCTGGGAGCCTCTATCCCTTGCATTTGGGACTGCATTTCAGTGCAGGTCCCTGCCTGAGCCATGTTGTTAGCAATACCTGTTGTCTGCTCATGTACCTTGCTACTCCTGATCTTGCTTGATTTGTCTCCTGTCCAGGGGATGATGATTAGAGAGCTGATGAAATTGGAGCACTGCCTCCTGTGTAAAACCAGGTCTCTCCTGATCTTTCTGTCATCTGCTGGATTCTGTGTCCCGTGTCTTGTCACATGCTCCCATCTTCTGACCTTTGGTACCCTCCTGGCTTGGGGTCTAACCCAGGAGGGAAGCGGGGCAAGGTGTAGACCGACAAAAGGTTCATACTTGCTACTTCAGCCTCTTAAACCAAAAATGTAAACTTCCAGAAATCTCTGCTCAGCTGCCATCTATCAACTCCAACCACCAAGGTTTCCCCTAGAGAAATTTCCTAGTTACTTAAATATTCATTGAGGCCAGTATTAGGTATGCACAGAAGCACTAGCCTTTTGATGGTATTTATCAGACGAATATCCAGCTCATCTCCTAAATTCCAGATGGTTTTACTAGCTAAGCATAGCCTTTTTGCCAGCCTAAGTGAAAGCTGTGCATTACCTAACTCACAGATCACTCGGTGCAGAGCCACCAAACATGTCTAATACTCCACAATATATGAATGAATGAAGAGTTACCGTTCCATTTTATTTGGATTAAAGCATTCCTTGGCTATGGAACCATGGGTAGAAGTAGAGATGAATGTAGAGGAAGATGACCTAACCACTTACCTGGAAGTATTCTGCAATTAGAGCTTTTAAACTTCACTTTTTGAAGCCGTTATCTTTCTTGGGATAATAAAGTCATTGTTGACATTGGGTGAGAAAGTGTGCCTCTAGTTTATTGATTAGAGGCTCTTCTTAAGAGAAGGAATACCTCCGTTTCTTTCAAAATATTGAAGAATTTCTACAAATATATGACTAGAGCCTGGAACTGATGTCTCTCTGGTAAGGACTCTAACCACTAGGGTACTCAGTAATTCTCACTGGTATAATAACTAGTATGTGTCCCACAGAGAATCAGTTACAGGAAGAGGGATTGACAGATTCCTACCTGAGTATTCCCAACTGGCTGATACAGATGATTCCTTGATCAATAAGTTAACCTTTGTAAATTTCAATGCTTATATGAATTGAATATTTGCACCTGAGTTAGTGTTATTGTGGCAGGGTGCCTAAAATTTATTTGCTGAGCAAAGAAAATTCATTCCCTAGGCTTGAATTTAATTTTCTTTTGGTTGTCCTACACTGGGCATTTAAGGTGGTTAAACTTACAGAGGATTATCTGCTGATGCTGTTTCCATGAGACACGTCCGAGGTGAAAATGCTCTCAAGAGAAAGTACCTGACTGGAGGGTGAAAGGCTTTAATGTATAGATATCTTAAAATTTTGGTAATATTTCAGGAAAATTCTGCAGGGGAACATTCCTGGAGTTTTTGTCCCCAGTTCTCTCATTATCCAAAGTAGCCTTTTATGTAAGTATTTTCCAATGTGTTTAAGGAGAGTGCTTGCTAGCAAAAACTAGGAGTATGTCTTCTAATAGTAAGGTAGTAATACTAGAGATGTTAGGCAGCCTGAACTTTTATGTTCAGTACTCCAGATACTGGAGTAGTGAATGATATATGAAAATAAGATATGATTATTTAAAAAAACTGGAGAATGCAATCAGGATGAATAGTTTGAATATTAGTTTTTATTTGAAATTCATAGTCTTGTTGGGGCAAAAATTTGTGGGATACTTCCACAGCTTTTATTAATTAGAGCCTTCTGCACTTTTCTGTACTCTGCATCTCTCAACTATGGCTGTGTAATAAGCATACATTTCCTTATCCAGCTTGACGCTGCTGATAGCTCTTGTAATCTATTCTCTTGATTATGTTTGGCAACTCATAATTTGCTGGTAGCTGGCATATCAAAATGAGTGTTCCTGATGAGCACTCACACCATTAAACTCTGATGACATGACATAATTAGAGAGAATTACCTGAATGTTACCCTTACTTGCTTTCCTTATAAGGGGAGTGAAGACAAACTGAGTGTCCATTCTATCAAAACGGGAAAACAAACAACCAACCTAAGGCTTGATGGATAGGGATCTTGCAAAAAGAAGCAAGTTAGGCCGTTGGCTCTCATGCTGCTCTGTCTTTTGGTGAGACAGGGCATAAATAAGACTTACTTAGACATGACAGAAGAATATAATTTTTTACAGTCTTACCTATAATTTGATTAATACTTTATTTCTACTTGTAATTAGAGGTTATCTGCATACATTTGTTCACATGCCTTTTTGTGTCTTCATAAAAATCTTCATTATACCTCTTATTCACATACAAGGTTTGACCTGTGCATGATAAAAATCTGTAACATAAATAAGCATGTGATGAATTACAACAGCTGAGAATTTGAACCGTGCAGTCTAAACCAGTGACTGAATGGTGCTTCCTCTTCTGCCAAATGGCAATCTAATGGAAGAACCTCTTCACATTAAAAAAA
>VYZM01021957.1:76915-87608 GCA_013398915.1 Dromas ardeola | reverse complement strand
CTGTTTAATATCTTTATCAATGTCCCAGGCAAGGGCATCAAGTGCACCCTCGGTCAGTTTGCTGACAACACCAAGTTGGGCAGGAGTGTTGATCCACTTGAGGGAAGGAAGGCTCTACAGAGGGATCTGGACAGGCTTGATCGATGGGCCGAGGCCCATGTTATGAGGTTCAACAAGGCCAAGTGCCAGGTCCTGCACTTGGGTCACAACAGCCCCATGCAGCCCTTGGGGAAGAGTGGCTGGAAAGCAGCCTGGCAGAAAAGGACCTGGGGGTGTTGGTCAACAGCCAGCTGAATAGGAGCCAGCAGCGTGTCCAGGGGGCCAAGAAGGCCAACAGCATCCTAGCCTGTACCAGGAACAGTGTGGCCAGCAGGACTAGGGAAGTGATCATTCCTCTGTACTGGGCATTGGTGAGGCCACACCTTGAATACTTGTTCAGTTTTGGGTCCCTCATTACAAGAAAGACATTAAGGTGCTGGAGCATGTCCAAAGAAAGGCAACAAAGCTGGTGAAGAGTCTAGAGCACAAGTCTTATGAGGAGCAGCTGAGGGAACTGAGGTTATTTAGCCTAGAGAAAAGGAGGCTGAGGGGAGACCTTATCTCTCTCTACAGCTACCTGAAGGGGGGTTGTAGCGAGGTTGGGGTCAGATTTTTCTCCCAAGTAACAAGTGACAGGACAAGAGGATACAGCCTCAAATTGTACCAGGGAAGGTTTAGATTGGGTTATTAGGAAAAATTTCTTCACAGGATTATCAACCATTGGAACAGGCTGCCCAGGGAAGCGGTAGAGTCACCATCCCTGGAGGTATTTAAAAGATGTGTAGATGTGGTGCTTAGGGACATGGCAGTGGTGGACTTCGCAGTGTTAACAGTCGGACTTCATGATCTTAAAGGTCCTTTCCAACCTAAATGGTTCTATGATAATGTTTATATGACCAAGCTACACCTTCCAGGACAAATTGCTCCACTTCTTAGACTGAAATCAATGAGCCTTCTGTTCCATGCTCATTTCACTAACTTGCAAAGAAATGAAGGAAAAAAGAACTAATAAGACCATAGCTGTATTTCCAGGATTTAAATGAGCGAGGTGTTTTCCTTACATATGTATTCCGTGCTCTTGATTTCAGAAGAAATACCTTACTGTAGAATTACTCCTTATTCTCTATGCTTTAAGAGACACATGACCTTTAAGTCTACTTAATATGGACAGAAAGAAATGAGGAAGAAATGATTCTTCCAGCCTTGCTTTGGAGATAGCACATCACAGCCACCAAACTGATTCCCCTCATGACCCAGGTGATACGCTGAAGGGCCACTTTATGAATGGAATAACTTCCAGGCTCAGACCAAAAAAAAACCTGAGATATCCTCTGCTTGTACACAACAGAGACTCCCTGCAGACAAGCAAAAAACCCCTATTTCTTGACACACCATTACTCCTTGTAATTTAGCAACAAATGAAACCAGAGCATGGGCAGGGAGCTGTGCTCCTCTTGGGCTATCTCTGGAGATCATCTACCAGGGCTTTGTTCACTGTTTGACACTCCATAAAGGTGAACAGGAGTGCAAAACCGTGGGTGTCTGAGCAAGAAGAAGAAAGGATTTTCAACCTGGGCAAGAGGGAAAAACCTTGGCAGGTTATAGTGAAGTAGCTAGAACTGAACAAGAAATACTTCTTTTTATTGACAATTTTGTTTGACATCACAAAAGAAGAGTCTGGACATTCCTGGCTACAGCTGTGGGGACTGGAAAAGAAAAGGTGAAATATTCAGTAGTTGATGGACAGACATATTTCAGACCAGTTACTGACAGGCCTCTGGTTTTACCTCCATAGCTCAAGACATGTCATCTACTTCAAAAAACACAGTGGTAAAATCTTTTATGAATGCTTGGTGTGTTAGTCTCTACTGCTAGAGTACACAGAAACAATTTGTAATTATTTTCAAGCCTACTTTACAGCATTTTAAAAAGCATATTTACATGCTCAGCCACCTAAAACAACATAGCTGCATGGCAACCAAGGTGGTAGACAATGGGCGGGGGGACGGGGGGATAAATACAGTTTTAAAAGCTGTTACCAAAAACGAGAGCGTTCCACTCTGTTCTGAGCCAGATATCTAGCAGCAGCTATGAGACTGAACTGCATGAGGATCATAAATAGCCTAGAAGGATCTGTATTAAAATATTTACTGTTCTGCCTATTTTATTTATATTAACTAATGTAATTATTAGTCCAGCTCCTCAGGAACCTGTGTTGCAAAAAGCTTTTTGCAACTTTTTTTTTTATAGCACTATAATGCATTTACTAATCTACACCTTTAAGAACTCTTACAAACTGTTTTTTATAGCATGTATTAGCACTAAGATTTGACTAAAAAGTTTACTTGCCAAATGTTTTCTGAAAAGTATTTTTGGACTAGAAAGTCAAGGTGTGATCCTTTCAAATTTTAACAGAAAGGATCAGAATATCACAATTTCAACTGCTAAGTAGGTTTACACAAAATACCTTTAGTATGGTATGGTTAAGCATACCTTTAGTATGGTTAAGCATAAATCTAGAGTAGGCTCTCTGCATAATATTTCTTTTATTTTTAAAATAGTTTGGAGAAAAAACAATCAAGCTCCAAATCCACACTTTTTTGTCCTGTCCTACTCCGAATGGCCAGTCCTTAAAATTTCTCTGACTCTCAAAATAAGTAGCTTGCTGTTTTGTGTCCAGCCCAGAAATTATCGTACAGTATAAAGGAGGGTCACACAGCCCTTCCTGTGGACCACCAGTGCCCTTTTTACATCCATTCTCTCTTCCCCAGTCTCTCTTCCCCAGGGGAGAGACTGGGCCTGCGTAAGAGATGCACATGAGCATCTAGTATAAAATGTTCACGTCTTATAGCACTAAAGTGTAAGTTTTAAAAGTGTCATGAAAATAGCTTGATTTTTTTGTTGTTGTTTTGATTGCTGTTATATCATTGGAAATAAATTACTGGGGGGAAACATACCAAAAACAGCCATGGAGCAAAAGACAGAAAGAATGCCTCAGAGAACTTAAATAGCATGGAAGAAGTCCTGAGAGAAAATTTCACTAATCAAAAAGCACTCCATATTTTCTGTAGGAAGACCTAGCTGTTAGTTTTCCAAACTAATCCATGCTTTTTACAAGTTAAGTGTACTGGGCTATAATACTTCAAAATTCATATTTCAGGTATGACAAAACAGATGTCAAACACACTTTTATCACTAGTCTGATTTTTGGATTTTGCCTTTTTTTGAAAAGCTATTTAGCTAATGCCTGTTTGCAATTGTATAGCTACTTGTAAGAGAACATCTACCATTTCATGTTGTGGTCAGAACAGCTAGCTGTTTTAAACTATACTGACTATAAATTCTACCTAATTAAAAAAATTAAGATAATCAGCTATTTTGCAGTGTTCAGTGAAGTCATCTCTGTATTTAACACTCATGACAAACTGTGCCAAGTTTTCTTATTTCCACAAAGTTTCAAAATCTTGAAGTTGTTCTAAAAACTGATATAAATAGTGCACAACAAATCTGCTTCATACATTTAAACAAATGAATACATTTTTACACTTACTGAACTGAAGTTGCAAGAAAAGTAAAACCACTGAAGTTAAGTTCTATGGTGACATTTAAAACCATGCTAGGCCTGGACTGCTTCAGCCACCCTGGACACTGCCATTATTCGGAGAGATAGAGGGAAAACCATCAAAAATTCAAAAAGTGCAAGAAATATTTATAAGTCAATGTAAAATCATGAATAAATTATGTGTCATACCAAAAGTAGCCATTCACAAAAAAGCCAAGCAAGAGGTCAGATTTTCATTCTGGCTCACCAAGTTACATTGACACCATAATTATATTGATAAATCTAGATTTCCTTTTTCCTCTCACTTCTGTAAACCGTAATGATACTCTTCATTTACACTGAAGTAACAGCTTTTACTGATGTAGTTGTACCCACTACTAAAAGAAAACATTCAGGAAACAAGCAGTAGGTTATGGAACAAAAAGAGGGGATGAGAGAATACAACCTAAAAATTTATAATGAGTATGACTGCCTTGCCAAAGAAACATGTTGTTGCAATGCCAAGTACAATTGATTTTTAGAAGTTAAGGGGGTTTTGGAAAATGAAATCTGTTACATACAAGATGATAATGATAACACTCGGATATAAAACAAGAATGTAGTTGGAGTGTGAAAAGTAAACACTAAGTGACAGCAAGCAGTTTCAAAATCCAGCAAGATAACAGAAAATTCATAATGCATTTGCAATATATTAATACAAAATAATCTACCATGTACCTGTCAAATATATACTTTTCAATTCTATGTAGAAATTAGATTATTAAATCCTTACTACCGTAAAAAAGAAACTTCACTGATTGCAAAAGTAACAGAAGTCAAGCACATTGCATTTGCCTGCCCACGGCAATAGCACTTTTGTCAGAAGCACCAGTAACGATCTTGAGTTACGCACAAAAGCGGGCTCTGTTAGGGCAACGGACAAAGGCAAATGACTGCAAAGCAAGAGGACTCAACTTCAATTTAACTGTCCTGTAAGGTACATACTAATTAGCTGCAAAGCTATGAAATCCTAGCTAGCATGTTAAGTCTGCTACATGACAGTATAATTTGACTTCTTAAAGGATTATGCAAATTACAACTCATCATTCCATTACACGACTGAAAAAAAGTGACAGCTAATTTATACATAACACACCTTTCAAATCCCTAAGATGTGAAGCACCTGTGCAATACATTTTGCCGAGATTTTCTAGTGTATACATTCTTGTTTATTGCACTGTACAGAAGCATATCTAAGAGATTTACACTAAAGTCACCGGGGTTTTTATTTGCTTTTTAGCTTTTAGAGCACAATCCCAAAGAATTAAACAACTTATTTCTGTCCCTGCTGTAGAGGTTTTGCACACGAGTAGAAGTGTACGGTTTCAACACACGTGTAATTTTTGAATAGCGGGAGAGCACGAGCACTAAATGCACGAGCTAGAGGCAAGACTCACACAGATTTCAACATACTTCTGGTAGGTAGATTCACAGTAGATTCCGTCATATCGGTAGATTTTCCTACATTCTGATTGGTTGGGCAGAGGATGCTGGACAGTTATTCTGTAGAGGCATCAAAAACAGATAGACATGACTAGAGGTTCTCTACAGGTAACTGTAATGCAGGACAAATCAGTATGTTGAAATTGATTTTCTTTTCTTTTCTTTTTAAATTAAACATCTTTCTGATCTCTTTAAATCAACTGCCTTATGCACATAACATCCAGAGTTTCCACTTTTCAAAATTTGCACTGAGAGTAAACTAAACTTCAGTTCTCCAAAAGAACAGTATTTTTTTTCCCCCCATCAAATAAAAGTGGAAGAGGTAAAGAATTTTATGAACCGAATTGATACGTCACATAGTTTGCGTATATACAATAGGGCTTATAAAATTGATTATTTATTGTTTACTGTTGCAATCTCTCCTCAGGCAGAACATCCATTTATATCAGCTGGGAGTTTGTCCAGACAAAGACCAAATAACCCTCCAATTTAAAATGTCAACAGCAATTCTCACATTTGCACAGAATGAGGATGTTGTGGCATTATGAGGACTGTGATTGAAGGTGCTCAGCACCATCTGAATAATGCCATATGTTCTTGGATCGACTGAAAGAAAATGAAAGTGATTGGCAGCAATCAGGAGGTGCGCAGCATCTTGTAAAATCAGGCCCTAAAAGATTTGTCAATCATTCTATTATTCATCCCTCCCCAACTCCCTGTTAGCAGAAAATATAATTTGGCTATAAAAATTCAATGTTGTTTTTAAAATATACTTGGGAATTGCACACAAAACAGTACCCTCCAATTTTCTTCTCCCCCCCTCCTCCCCCCCCCTTTGCTCTGGAATAAAAACACATTTTAGATGCTTTTGTATCTTCCATAAATTAATACCTTTTTCATTTTTAATAGAATGGTAGTTCACTAGAGTAAGTATAAATTATTTGAGAAATTTTACATGATTTTTAAATGTAGAATTTTGGGCTGTGAATTTTTTTTTAAATAGATATTCTTGTCAATATAAAATTATTTATTATTATTTTTACAGCATTACATCTATATAACTCTAAGCTAGTCTTGTTTTTTTAAAATCACATATTTGTTTCAACTGTAATTTGAGACTGAGGTTTGAGAAAAAAAGTTAGTACCACTATTCAGCAACAAGCTTTACAAGAAAATGGAAAGTTATGTACTGTGGAAACTGAGGGCCTTCCTCAATAAAACTGCACCTACACAGAGTGGCAAGCGCATGCCATTTCATGTCTTAACAGCCCTGGTCCCTTGCTCATTTGAATTGGAAACCTGGTCTGAGCATGCCTCAGCACTATTTTTGGCCCGTAAGAACCCACATACAGGAAGGGACAGCTGTGTGATCAAGGCAAGACCAGACGCCTCCAAATCCAGGGATATTCCTGCATTCACCAATTAAGGCATCGCCAGAGAGACTTACTTATTGTGATACCCAGGGCCTTTAAGTTAAATGACTAAGCACCATACACAGTGTATGGGGAAAGCTAAGTATCTTAAAATGGGATTTGCAACACAAGTGCTACCTGCAGGGAACCATGCAAGCTAGTAAAAAAAAGAAAACCAGAAAAGGAGAGTTTCTTCTGTGCTGTTTGTGCATGAGACACAAAAACACTTCACTTTGGGTCAACCAGAAATGCCTACATCAAAGTGAACTCAAGCCTCAAAATCTTCAATGCACCATCACATCGGCTGACCCATGCTCCTACTTTAACTCACCCTCCCCCATCTTTTTTGTTGGTGTTTTTGGGGCTTTAAAAAAAACCAAACAAACAAAAAAACACAAAAAAAAAAAAAACACACACACAAACCAAACCAAACAAACCAATACTAGAAGAGATGCCTGGTTTTACACGTCTTCAGCAAAGACACAAGAGAACTAGGCTCTCCGTGCCTTTCAGCCAGAGGAGGTTTAAACGTACATCCCCCACAGCTCCAAAGATTACCACAGCCTCCTTGATAACAACTATTCTAAAGCAAGGGACATGTTAACTCCTGGTAAAACAATGGTACTATTAAAAATAAATAAATAAATCAGGCTTCACTGGATGAAAGAAAGGGAGCCATAGTGAGAGCATGTTATATTAAGAGTCATTCAAAAATGCAAAAGCAGTCCTTGCAAAAACTATCAGAATCCTTCCCAGATGAGTGCCCTCATCGCAGGGCTTGAAAATTATACTCTTCTGCCACCGCTTCTCTGGCCAAATGAACCTTGAATAGTAATACTGATTATTGCTATTACTTGAGCAGTTAAACAAGTGAAGTAGAATATGGATCACTCCAGAAAACCATTATTCGGAAGTAGTTGTCGCATTCTTCTGGGAAGTGGAAGATGTGGGTTTGAACATCCTAGTGATGAAATATGTCCTAAATAAGTATTCACTGCAGCAAGCCAGTGTAGAGGACCTGTCAGCTAGCTTTTGTTTGTTTGTTTGTTTTTTAGTTTTTATGATAAGGGCAGTCCTTGCTCTTTTTTCAAATGGATGACAGACATATTGAAACACAGGAGGTTCCACCCGAACATCAGAAAACACTTTCATACTGCAAGGGTGACAGAGCACTGGACCAGGTTGCCCAGAGAGGTTGTGGAGTCATCACCCATGGAGATAGTCAAAACTTGACTGGACATGGTCCTGGGCAACCTGCTCCGGGTAACTCTGCTTCTCAAACCCAGAGCAGTTGGACAAGAGGGTCCCTTCCAGCTTCAACCATTCTGTGATTCAAGGTTAGATCAGAGATTTGGACTGTGAATCCCAACATGTAGCCAAAACTGGGTGCCACAACCAAAGANGGATCTTTTTTTTGGGAGGGGAGGGGGAACATGGGGGAGGGAAGGGAGAGGGGATGTTTTTTTTTTTAACTTAAGCAATATATAAGACTCTATACACAACATCGCAGCTGTTGTGGACCCTAGTCTGAGGGAACTAAGTTTTCCTTTGCACTGTATAGGGCTGGATTCCACTTCAGGAGCTAAGACCCTATGACTTCTGGGGCCCATCCTTATGCAATGCTCACTAATAAATTTTGTTTAAAGAGTTATTTTACTCTCTTCCATTCCCCCTCCGCTACAAGAAAATTAATAATAAAAAAATAATATTCCAAAACACCGAGTCAAATAAAACATCAATGTAAATCTCTTAAAATCCCACTGACTTCATCAAGATTGCATGGCATTTAAATTAGCACAGAATGGGGCCTATTGTGCTTAACCTGAAAAAACACACAGTCCTGAGACACTAAGAAATACATTTCAAAGCGCACACCAGGTTTTTAACTATGCAGCTACCACCTAGAGCAATGCTTTGGGGAAAAAAAAATTCCTCTATTTTCTTGTATGATGTTTGTCTCTTATCATTAAGGTTCATTTTAGCATGGTAAGTGTATTTCCATAAATGGACTTTTATGCTGAATAAAGGCTATATTTGTATTTTATGTAATTTAGAAGCTCCCTAACACCGTCACACCCGTTTGCTCTCTGTCCTATGCCCTATGTACTTTAGCTGTCATTTAATAGATTTACATTTACAATTAATTATCATCTGATAACTATGAGGTTATGGGTCAGAAATGGGTCAGAAATTAAGATCACCTCACAGAACAGCTTATTCAGCATTCCTACTAAAAAAAAACCAACACACACAAAAAGCCAAAAAAAAAAAAAAAACACACAAAAACAAAACAAACCCACAAACCATAAAACCAAGTAACAAGAATTACTGGTTAGGATCCAAAAAAAAAAGTTTTCCAAGACAATCAGTCTTGGTTGTTTTGTTTTTTTGGGTTTTTTTTTCCCCCATGGAAAAAAAAACCAAACCAAACAAAAAACTTTCAGACAATCTTCACCAAATTAATTTTGCTAACTTGTTTTTAGCACATTATGTCAGCAGATAGAGTAAATCTCTAAGGTTCCACATACAAAATTGATTTAGCTCAAGATAAAACTGTATATTGGCTATTTACTCTGGGTACTGTATATTCTTGTTCTATTTTATGCTTTCAAATTGATTTCTTGTATTTTTCTCTGTATTAAAAATTAGAGCACTGAAGAGTATTTGAGTCTGATCAATTTGCAGTGGTTAGCTCACCCCAATTTTAGTTGAGTTTTGACTGGTTTGAGAAAGAAACACACCTATTCTCTTAATAAGCTTTTAGACAGTAAAAGTTGCCACTTCATGATAATAAAGGCAAAAATGAGTTTTAGGTTATAACTATCTAACTGTAGTAAAGAAGGTTATTTTCCAAAGAAGCTAGAAACATAAGAGACAAAATGCCTACAAACACTGCATGAAACGTGATATTTCACTTAATATTTGTATCCTCTATTCCTTGGTATGTGTGCTATAAGATGATGATGCTGTGTACACTCTCACACCTGACCTTGGTTTTTAGAGGTTGCATACTTTCCCTAAAAAGTTCAAAGGCATCACCTCAGATGTGAAAGGATTATAAGCTGCTGTGTTTGCACATCAGACAGCTCATCTTCCTGTCTTTATGTGTCACTAAACTCTAGATGGATTCATCATACAACTTGAGGTGGAACTTAAGTGCATTTACATACATGTGGAACGTGTAAGCTATGACTAATTTTAACTCACAGGGCAGAATTTAAATAATTAGTTACAAGAAGTCAAACTAAGGGAAAAAAGGAGGAAAGAGATGGTTAGAGGCAGAGTAGTAAATTGTTCCATTTTTGCAGGTAATCTAAATGCAAACTAGAAGCAACTTATCATGAGAATGGATTTTCCACCATCTGGTCAAATAACAGGGGATTTGTCTAGTGGCAAGCAAAGAATGGAATGATGTGAGAAAGATTAGCGGGCAAGTCCTACAGTTGGCTAAAATGTATTTTGTGCAAACAAGAACAGATGACGCCTTAACAATTACACCTGTCAAAAACTCCAGAAAGCAATCCATCTCTGAACAGCCCAGTTGAAAACAGGCTAGTTCATAACAAAATGAATTTTTTTAAACAATTGCCAGCCATAACAGTTTGATGCATGACAAGCTTAGGAAGTCGCATTCCACGTACAACTGAAACCTTAACTAACTGGACCCTGCTTTTCTCTGATAAGTAAGATATTAAACTATTAAAAAAAATCCCAAAACACTACAAAAAAAACAAACACCACCTTAAGTGAAGTAATGCAAATAGCTAACAATCTTGGAAAGCAAGAAAATTCAGAGTTGAGGCTGACATATAGGTAGAGACTCAATAATTCCAATATGTCCTATGTGAATTGGTACAATAAGGCTCTTAGAAAAATGCCCCTTTTTTGTGGGAGTCAAAAATACAAGATAGTACCTTGACTGGCACATTTTGCACAGAATTAGGGCAGTTCCTAGAATTACAGTTCTTTCTAAATATAGATATGAAGCCTATGAAGCCTTAAAATTACTACCTCACATACATCCTGCCAGGAGGGAGAATTCTAAGTAATAACGTTTTCTGTAGAGATCTAATTTCTTTCTTCATAAAATATACAATCTTAAGATGCAAGAATATTTTACAACAATTCCAAGGTGACTTTCTTTAAAATTAACTCTGATTATATATACACGCCTAATGTTTCAGCATCCAAACTTAAC
>VYZM01021957.1:59154-72853 GCA_013398915.1 Dromas ardeola | reverse complement strand
AATCTGGTTCAAGGTTTTTAATTTCTGTGTTTTTTTTTTTTTTTTTTTTACACAAACATTAAATCATTTTGTTAGCCTTTTCTATTTTATGAGTATATAAACTTCAGAATTTTAACATAAGGAAAGTACTTTCAACATAAGGAAAGAAACCCAAATTTCCATGCCACAGCCAAAACTTAAGTGACAGCCATGGAAATAGAAGGGATTACAAAAACTCAGATGTACTTAAAATTTCCAAATTAAAATTTGTCTCTGTCATCTTTACTTTGACCTCTGGCCAGTTTTTCCCCTATATTACTTCAGCTTTCTCCATATTCTCTTTCCTCACTTTCTTATTTCTCTCATTTTTGCACATAGACAACTTTAGAATGAGGTCCTGCCACTTTTTTTTTCATGTTACACCCATGAGTAACTTTAATGGAGTAGTTATAGTCATACTTTCTTTTTTAAAATTAAGTATTTTAAAGCTAAAACATAGAAAAAACCACCTGCTCTGAGGTTAAGATTATTACAGAAGTGCATCCAGTTACTAGTTGGCTCACATCTACCTTAGCATACATAGTTCTATCACTTTTCTTTTTTAATGTTTCAGAAATCATTTATGTAAAGATCATCAGGGACCTCTGCTTAGGAGACAAGATACAAAAAACACTTGGACAGTTAATTTTTACATAGGAACCTAACTTCATCTCGATTACATAGGAAGTTTAGCACCTGCTTACAAGTTAAGAAGTCGAATAGTTTTGTAAGCCTTGTCCTGGGTCCTTTATAACTACAAACATCTGCAGCTGAGAAAGACTGAGATGAAGCTCAAGGTCACCGAGCAGGTCAGTATCAGACAGAAGTGAAGTGAGGTCTTGAATTCCCAACCCTTCACCCATCCTCTGCTGAAATGGTGAATGTCCTCAAAACTTCAACAAACGTCAAATCCTTTCTGAATCTTCCTACGTTTTTGATATCAAGGATGTAGAGGGCAATGAAATTCAATAACTAATCATACAGCATAAGGAGTGAGGTTAGGTACATTTTTGTATTCTTAAATTGTCAACTTTGAATTTTTGAATTTTACTTTATATCTGCTCACCTCTCCCATTATAAACATACACTGAATGCTCCCATTTACTATATCTCTCTTAGTATGTATGTACGGTGTTCATTTCTGATCTTATTTCTTTTGATACTTACCCAATCTCTTCAGCCTCTTCATGTTAAACACAAATAATTTTAGTTGTTTCAGACTGGCTCTATTTTGCTGTATCTTTCTCACAGTGATCAGAACTGAACACATTATTCAAGTGATGTCATACCATTGATCTATATACCACAATATATTTGTTGTAATGCTCACACTATCAGATGCATCACATATTAGGTCCATTTTCAATACTATTTTCTACTCCATCCCTCAATACAGCTTAACGTTTTGTTTGCTTTTATGTTTAGCATTGCACACTAAAGCAAAGATTTTCACTGAGCTGCCCACAGTGACACCCAGGCATATTTCCTCTAGGTTATAGTTAATTTAGAACCCAGCAATGTGTATGAGTAGTTTAAATTGTTTTTTCCAATGTGCACTACGTTTCATCTGTCAGCAATGAATCATTTGGCATTATGCTGCCTGTTAGCTCAGTGAGGTGCCTCAGAAGTCCCGCACAGTTTCTTCTAATCTCTACAAAACTAAGCAGAAGTGAGCTTCTTCCATATCTTATTCCCTTTTTAAAAGGCTCATAAATGTATTAAATTTTCCTCAAAAAAATTTCTAATGGGGGACACTTTCAGAACCTTTTGACAGTCAGAAATACCACACCATTTTTTTCTCATTCCAATTAATATTTGATAACAAATTTCTAACAGATTAGAAAGGCACTGTTTTCAAGCATAGGAGTCATTCTTGTTTCTTCTATACATTTAAATTCTAAACAATTTTTTCATTTTACAAAAAAGCATTCAAATTTTATTTGAAAGTTGACAAAAAAAAAAGCTTTTAAGTTAGTTTTACTCGTATTGTTACTGGGATAAGCAAAGTATTTTTTTAAAATGCTTGGACCCTCATTTTGCCATTTTTGTGGCAAAGAATAGAAGCAGCAGCAGAACCAGTCCTGTAGGGCTAAATGCAATCTTCAGTCCATAATTGGAGAGGTCTGTATAGGACTGCAGGTTTCATTCCCTGATATCAGAATGAGAGGGGAAAAAAAAAAAACAAACAACAAACAGCTGCTGATGCTATAAGACCTGCCCCCACAGGTTGAAAGTCCATGTCCTCAGTGCCCCAGTATATACAGTATTTTTTGCTGGTGTATTCATGTCATTACTACTTATCCATTTCCACTGACAGGATCTCCTAGAACAACATGATGCAGGCAGGTCTTATGCAGAGCTCTGTAGAACAGTGGGGCAAACAGTTTTCCTACTGCATGTCAGTACTAAAGTTTTTCAGACCCCTCAGATGAGGGGATAGGATTGTCCAAGTTTAGCAGGTTTACCTCAATTTTTTTTTTCCTTTTTTAAAAAAAATAATAATTTGCCTCCAAAACCTTTATGTGAGTTTCATGCTGTCATTTTGCTGTTTCAGTTTCAGGAACAAAAAGTAAACAGGTAAAATTCGTAAGTAATATCTTGACACATGTATTCTATTCATTATAACAATTAAATTTACAAAGGTAGGGAATATGCTTCTGAGAGTGAGCTTCCTGAAGTTTGACTTGGGCTAAAGCCAAAACATTTCTGGTTTAGTACTCAGGAGTATTATTTAGAAGATAAATTGCTTGATATCAGATTTTGGGAAAGGTAGAATTAGCATCAAGTCTTGTTGCACAGTAATTCATTGGAGGGAACATACACCATATTACTTGCTCATATTCACAATAATAATTAAAAAACCTCTAGCTAAGGGAATTTAACTTTAATAAAATGTTTAAAAAATGCTGTCTGGGAGTATTTCATGAAAGGAGAAGTATGAAATACTCTCAACTTTATTTTTTAGGTTAGCATACTATTCTGCTACTTCAAAAAAAATTTGAGCACTATACAGTCTTATAAATCTTGCACCATTAAAACTGATTATTCCCATGAATGGCAAGACCCCTATTATTGATCTTGAACTTCTGAGTGACAAAAACAGTTTTTGAACCACTGTGTGATGATTCCTCACAAAATACTCTCTCACGAAAAGATTATACTCAACTAAGACTGTGTTTACAAAGAAACAAACAGAAGCAGCAACACGGAACTTATTTTCCCTTTGCTTACTTGGAGCCTAAGTTTTTGCAGATGCTGAACCTATGCACATGTAGCACTACATGTGCAGAAATGGGCATGCACACCATTCCCATACACGCGTCTGAACGGGAATTGACTCCTAAGTAACAAAAGTTCTCCCTCCTATTTTGCAAATGCAATTTCCATTATGGGTACGTAAATACGATTTTTATGCAACACTAAGCAACCACATCAACTCGTGTTTGTTTGCAGATAAGTGAATGGGGATATTATTCCTTAAAACTACGCTATTGTACGCATACCTATTTTTTAACATTGGGTTGAGCTGAATATGTTGCGTTATGTTACTTCATTCATGATTAGAGTACAACATGTTTTAAATTACCTTTAAGAACAAACAACTAACAGAGATCAATCTAAAATTAATGAAAATAAGCCCGGAGTTGTACAGGAAACCATAGATGTCATTTAGCAGTTGAAAAGGATGACGTTGATGTTAAGGAATAAATGGTCTCGGTAACTAGTGCTCAAATATAGAAACTCATTGCCCACTGCTGACTTGGACCTATTCTGATAGACATCTTTTTTGATATACACACCTCATTGTGAACAATGAGTGAAAACATATGGCAATCTAAATGTATTAATGGAGAGAAAACAGCTGGTGGCACTGAAAGCCTCAGAGAATAACGCAGTAGAACTTTTTTTTTTTATTTTTTTTTTTTAAGAAGCATTTCAACTTGCTTAGAAGGGGAGAAGAATAAAAAAAGCTTCCCAGCAGTGCCACCTGTTTATTTTGTTTTTGATTCCTGGTTATCTGATTCTTATGAGCCCGTTTAGGCATGTTTTAAGAGAACTCTTAAAACAGTTTGATTTTTTTTGGTTTTAGTCACTTGGTTTTTGTTTGGGTGGGGATTTCTTCATTTTGTTTTTTAATACTGCTTCTGGACAGTGAGACTGCATCAGTAAGTATGTCTTGAGTCCCTATGCTACAATGATTGCATTTCCAAAACATGGCGAGTTTTACATACCTTAAGTTCTCCAAATAAAGGTGACAGTAATGGTAAAACTCTAATACTGTAAAGATCACTGGAAAATGTTCCAAACAGATATCACTTAACAAACAGATATTATTTCAGTAACATACTACTTAGTCTGACACTAGTGATTCACAGTCACTCTTATGGTTCTTTGTATCATACAGACACCATTATTATACATCTCTCCCCAGATTCTGGTGATTTAAGAAATCTAAGCTGATAACAGCCTGAATTAATATGTGAAGAAGCAATAAAAGAATTAGATTATTTATATAGTTAAGTATTGTTAAAATGTATATAGAAAGCAATATTCTCTCTCACTAATATCACTGTAAACAGTTCCATAAATAAGTGAAATTCAGACAGTACATTTATCATTACAGGGTTTAGCATTGCTTAGTAAACTATATTATGTTGAAAGATGATTTTTACTTCACTCATGATGCCAAGATTGCTACAGTTGCATTTTTGTTTTGGGGAGAAGAATGGCAGAGGAATACTCCATTAAGAGTCATTAATTTCATAACAAAAATCTGTGGTTATCCTATTTCCTACCACGAAATTTTGGAAAAAATGAATGCTTATCCAGCAGTTCATGCAGCTTCTTGATTTCAAAGCCAGTAAAGGCTATTAAAGTAATCTAGCTAACAGCACAATAGACTTCTTGGTGCAAGCATAAATGCCCATTATATCTTCAATTTGTCTTTGCTTTCAGTAATCCTTTGGTAAATCAAGCTCTTAAATAAATAAATAAATGCTTTCAAAATGCTGATATTTCCTGGATCACTGTTAGTTAGTAATCAGGAATACAGAATGTGTTTTCCTCTGTTTTGATTTTTTATTTTTAAGCAAAGGATTAGGTTTTGCTTAGTTTTGCAACAGCTTTAAGACATCTTAGTTAAAGAAACAGTCCTCCTCCTTTGAATTTACGCACCATCCAGTATGTTTTTTTCCTTTGAAAATTCAAATGGTAGTAAAAAAAATAAAATTGTATCATATTAGCCAGTGATAAAGTCAAAGAAAAATGTGTTTCCACTTAAAAATAACATTAATAGTCTTCTGAAGTATTTGCTACATTTCTCATCTTCCATAACAACATAAACTTTGTCGGATACATTTAGGAACAGAACTCCTGTGTCTTCTCAGTGAGGAATTATTCTGGCTGCATACATACTGTACATGCTATTGAAAATGTTTAATAATAGAAGACCATGCACTTTCATGTAATTCGTAATTAGAAGATGACTACAACTGCATTATTTAAAATCAAGCCTTTGTTATCAGCACCAGTTTTAGACAGAAGCTGAGAATCATTTGTGAGCTGTGGCAGACCCAGACTGTTCAAAGCAATTGCTGTTCAGCATGAAAGCTGCAATGGAGGTCACAGAACAGGTCAGGAGGAAAGATAGTGTATCGATTTCACACCAGGAATAGAGGCGAAGCGAGGGCCCACTGTTGCTGCATGTGATGTATTTCACTTCAGTTTAAGGCACATTTCATTCCAATTCAAGAGGGGGTGGGGAGCAAAGGGCGAGTGGATTTCACACTGAATCATGATGAATTCTGGACTCGTGTATTCCAGTAAATATCTCCTTCCTGACATTAAGTATTTCTATAGCAGAGTGAATACAATGGAAATTAGATTGCAACCAGATAGCAGAAGAGGACTCCGGAAAAAAAAAAAAAAAAAAACAAACACACACAAACAAAAAAACCCACAAAACCCATGTAAGATTAGGTCTACTGCCTCCCAGCTTAGTATACGCAAATGTTACCTCAAACCCAGAAAACTGTTACAGATGAAGCCTATTAATGAAACTGTACTTTATTCCAATATTCATGCTGCTGAAGACAACTGTATACAATATTCCAATCTTTTATTAAAACATCGTTAAGCCACATACACCTAAGCCAAAAGTCTTCAAAAACTAAAGGACAGAAAGTCTGTTCACACGAACCTCCCAGCTACGCACACACACAAAGGCATGCTCGGTGAAAAGAAAATGCAAGTCCTGACAAAATGTTTTGAAAGCATCAGTATAGTAAACATACAAAAAGGTGGTGCACAACTGTATTTTGTTTCATTTTATTTTCAAACTGATATTCCAAATAACCCTGATTACTCCAGCAAAGGATATTAGCGACTATCCTTAACTGTTTTGCAGAACAGCATGGATGACTGTTTATATTTTGTCACCTAATTGTAGTGGCCAGCTTCTCTCGCCCCACCTTTCTTTTTAATTAAAAAAAAAAAAAAAAAGAAAAAAAGAAAAATCAGTTCTGATGAGTAAAGCATTAAATGTAACTAGAGGAATATTTTTCAAGTTATTTGGATAATAGGCTAGCCTTGTTCAATTTTTTTTTCCAACACCGGGAAACTGAATTTCCAGTACTTTTGCCCAGTACGTTGTAAAAGTGTCAACTCCCAAACTGTTGAGATCACATACAGGGTAACGGTAAAATGGTAAGACCTGTAAGGATAAAGTGCTCCTTCCCTCCCCTAGTGTTACTTTGCATAATTTGTTCTCTGAAAAACTGCTGTTCTTTTGAAATGCTCTGACTCTGCTGTTCTGCTGGTGACAATATTTTACAACTTTTCTAGATCTTTATACTGGCTCCATAAGACCAGCAAAATAGCCAGACACTGACACATTTCAGAACAAAAGAGGACTGTATTTGAGACTGCACAGAGATTTCCTATTAAATTATTTATATTAGTTCACTTCCACGTCATTATTTCTTTTCAACTGTTCTAAGGCATCAATGTCAACTTCTTGAACCCTCTCATGAAAGCTTTGCTGTCATCAGGGTCTGTTTCAGCATCCTTAATTCTGCATAAGGAATCAGTTACCCAGCAAGTTTCCAATCACAAAGGGCCAGATGCTCCTCTCTGCTACATGCTGGAGCTGGGCAGACGGGCCCCTCACTAAGACAGAGGAGGGCAAAAGGTGGCCGTGCAGTGTGTGTGTGTGTGTGTGTGTGTGTGTGTGTGTGTACTACTGGCCTGCCACAAAACAGCTGAGACTGCTGTACACGAAAAGGAAAAAAAAATTTCACAGTGGCTACGCTTAACAAACTGAAGTGATGGCAGAGATCAGCTACTCCATGCAGAATGATCCACAAGGAAATGTCATTAACTTGCACTGCAAAATTCCATCATAGTTACCGCTTCTCTCTTCAACTTCCATAACGCTGTGCTGCAAATGTATAGAAATCTTACACAGCCTTGAGTGAGGCTTCAATGGATTAGCACCTGCTGGCTATGGACAAAGTCAAAACCTACTAATGCTATTTGATCTCCAGACTCCTGCTGACACCACGCATCATATGATTCTTATCTCCTCTGATACATGGAGTATAGTTAAACTGCCTGTGATGGTTCCTCTCGGGAACATCCAAAAGCATGGTGGTGCTTCGGATTGTTTCCTAAAGACCATGAACTGCAGAGTAGCTGCAGACTCAGTTCTATAAGCAGAGGGCAAGAGGACAGACATTCTCTAGCCTCACAGTACTAGTATCCAGAGCTACCTCTTCCCATTGAGAGGAACAATGGGAGCATCAGGACATTTTTATCTCAAATCTGTTACTGGATTCCCAGATACTACTGGTAACCAAAATAAAGTTGTTTTCCCATCTACAGTTGGACACAGGATTGCTATTTTTTAAATGGGTGAGGACCTTAGCAAGAGAATAAATTGTTAATACAACAATAGACGAAGTTATTTTAACATGCAGTTTTGAAAACAGAGCCTCCAAACTACCCATATGGAATAGACTGTAAATTCCAAATAGTTAAACAAAATCAACACACAGTAATTCAACACAGTCCACAATGATTGCCTATCATACACTAGGCCTAATTTCAATTCCAAGTCTAATCGGAAGTTCAGTGACCTCAGTGGCATGGGTCCCCACTGTTTTATTCACTCCCACCCCAACACACATCCCCCAAACACCAGCAGAGCAGCTATGCTTAACTGGGACACACCAGCTGCCATACAGGGAAAGTGTACAGCTACAGGAGTTGCCTGCATTAAGAGTTCGAGCTGAGCCCAAAGCTTGCACACAGCACAGAAAGGTTCGTGGCATCCACTGCTGTGGATATTCCTCGGGCAGGAAAGAACACATCAGCTGATGAGGCACCGCAGTGGCGATTCCTCAGAAACACAAAGCCAATGGCTGTATCGGCTGCTACCACAGGCTCCACAGCTGGGGAAACGTGTGGCAAGAGTGCCTATCGTACCATCAGCTGGAATAGTTACTGTGGCGTGGGCTAGAGAGGCAGGAAGCTGTTGCATTCCCCAAAATTTCTACCCCCTGGATTTCTCAGTACTGGGACAACTTTCTACCATTCCCTCAAAGTCCTCCATCACCCCATTACCTGAAGTAACCTGTGCTGTCAAAAAAAAAGTTGATTAAAGATTTAAAGAAGTTCAAAATCTGAGTATAGTTTTCTCTTCAAGAGTGTGAGGGATGGAAATGAGAAAGAAGAGATAAGCAAAGGGGCTTGGGTTAAGTTCAATTAGCAGCAAAGCATGCTCAGGAAGGGTGTGTGCATAAAATGCAGGCCTCAGGGAATAATGGTGGTAAATAGACAAATTAAACTTCAAGAGCCTTCCTAACCTTTCATATATATAATTTTTTTTTAATATTTACTGTGTATAAAAGGATCAGCCTTAGACCCTTGCAATGAAAATGATAAATGGTCATACTGCTTGTGTGTTAATTAATACTAACCCCTCTCTGGATAACCGAAAAAAAAATATGCAAGAAAAAAAACAACACACACAAGAAAAACTCAAGCCCTTATGGACCCAGTATACATGCTTTTAAGCAAAGGGAGCCTGGCAGGTGGGTGTGTTCCAAATAAACTGCACTTACTTTCTATATGGAAACAACAACCCGAAAAAATGAAAGTCAATCAAGTGCAAAGCATTAAATTGCATCTTCTACTTGTAAAATGCTTTTACCAAAACATTCAGCCACTTCAGCAACAATCTCATCCAAACTACAATATTTGGAGTAAATGGTGTGAATAGAAACTTTCAGTTCTACACTATACATTTCCACAGATTGACCTAAAACACAGTGAGCTTCTGCACAGTCGACTTAATCCCTAGAGGAGAAGAAAACTTGCTAGAAGCCTACCTTTACAACACTGTCTCTTAATCCACACCACTTGTGATTTGCTTGGGTTGTTTGTGGTGGGTTTTTTTTCGTTTCTTGTTTTTTAGAACAAGGATACCAAAATAGAGCAGATCTCAGGTATACAAAAATACAACAATCACAGAGTTCTTTTGAGAATGAAAGAATTCCACCCCTGCTACGACTAATACAAAAGGAGCAAACATAACCCCCCTAAAAGCCTAAACAACAAATATATTTGGGAAGTGTCCACAGATGTTTCTTTCATATGAACCATTTGCCCAAGTGAGAAAAGTCTCCAAAGATAACACTTTTAAACCTCACAAATGATACTCTTTCTAAAGAAGGACAAAAATCAGTTTTGGTTATTTTTCATTATCTTTTTCAGCTTTATTGGGGCCTGCTTTTTTTTCCACTACCTTCTAACCAGCATTCCATATTAAATCATAACAAGATTGTTGAAAAGTCAGCACTGAACTGACCATATTAAAAGCCACAAAAAACTCACAAAAAACACACACCAAAAAAACCCCTCAGATTCACATGTAAGCAACTCAAGTCCTGAAAAGATCCGTGTGGCCTGACAGTCTGTACTTTCTGTAGAGGATTACTAAGGATTATATATAATTAGCCATAATTGCACATTATTTTCCTTCAGTTTTATAAAGGAGGACGACCGATATGGATTCTTTCTGGTTTCTAATAACATTTTGTCCCCTGAATCTTAAAAATAATTTCTAATTTTGCACTGAAAATGATTATGAAGAAACTTCTGGGATTTCCACTGAGCGCAAGTAGCAAGATTCAGTTCAAAACCGCTATCAGAACAACTAATCAAAGACAATGCTGCAATTGCTGTCTGCTTGCTCAATGATGACTTAAAATGAACTGGCTTTCTGTTACCGCAAAACACTCATGGATCTGATGTTTCAGAAAAAGGACTGTAAGATAATGAATAGTTTTAGTATTGTCATTTATTAAAAGCATAGAGGGTACCATTAGTCCTTCCAATTCTGAACACACTAGTATTGGCGTAATTCAAGGATGAGAAGGTTGTGAACAATGGTTTTGAAAAAGATATTTTAGGTCTTCTAGTTTTAGAAGATGCATATAAAAACAAAATGCCTTTTTGGATGCTTTGGCACAAGAAAAGGAAAAAAAAGCAAAGAAAAATGTGAAATGCAAGCAACATACTTTTTATGTGATATTAAAGAAAACAACACCGGTTTAAAGAAAAAAGCACCGTATCTTTCACATTTTATGTCCTAAGTAGGTTTAAGTACTGCCTATTACTTGTCAAGAATTCAATAGCAAATAGAAACTTTCCAGGTTGACGTGCTGGGGCAGAGCAAGGTCATTCTTTAAAGCATTTACTCCCTTGAGAGGAAAACCTGGAAGGATGCTGTTTGAGCAATTTATACCAGGCACAGCAAGTCATTAGATCTCTGTGCTGCAAGTCTGCCATGATCCTGATTCCACAGCCATATGTGGTTACCATGGTGGGAACCAGTTCTAAAAGCCTATAAGTCAAAGGAGTGCAGAGGTGTGTCTATTTCCTTCTCAATGTGCTGAGCAGTTATAGGCACTGTAAATCTTTCACAGAATAGCAAGAGAGCAGAAAAAAAGGAGCATTAGGCAGGTGAACATCATGCATTATTGTTCAAAGAAGTAAATTTTCAATTTTGGAGGGGGAGACAGGATTGTGGAGGGGAAAAAAATAAAATCAATTTGCAGGTAGGAAAATATTCTTTCCAGTTAGCGTTTTAAAGAGACTTTTTCTCCTGATCTCGTTTGACTTCAAAACAAAAACCAAACAATAAGTAATCCCACAGCATCTGTGAGTAAATACTATACTGTTCATTTTCTCCTTAAAAGTTTTGCTAAAGCGAAGAGATTCCCATTTTAAATAGCCAGAACAATGCAATTCCTGAACTGTACTTCGTAAAGACTTAAAAACTCAGCATTTTCTGAAAATCAGGCCATCCAAGAGGAATATACGAGCTTGCAAATAACCCCCTTTTCCAGGAGAAGATTACAGAAGGATGCAACAGATGTCTAGCTTTCAGATATATAGCAAACAATACAGGATACAGATTTGCTTATACAGAACATGACCTTATTCCATTTATATGGGCACAATTTCAAGTTTAACACAGACCTACATGTCTAAAGAGGAACAGAAATGAGACTATTAAGTGCATACTCCCGATATGCATGTCACATGTAGCACTATCTAATGCTTACTTTTATTTTCACTGGAGATTAGAAATGACAGAAAAACCAGAAGTGCTTTAGCCAACGAGAACTGCCCATGGGCTAGTCCCACTCCTCCTCCTCTCAGTGCTTCAATGATCTAAGGTGACACGCATTCCTCTACTTGCTGTCCCCAAGGACAGCCCTGTCTTGGATGTCTCAGCCCAGGCAGATGACTTCTCTTTTTAACATGGACTGCTTCACTAGCCTGTTCACAGTCCTTCCTGTGCCTCTGAGCCATACAAAAGCAGAGCTAATCCTCAACTTTTTGGCCACTTCTATCCTCCTCACCATATATGCGACCAGCTTAAACCCTAGGACACACACAAAGGAGAGCAAAGTAACCCTGACAAAAAACAAGATTCTAACATATATATGAGCATTAAGATACTGTTATTAAATTTTCTGACAGAAAATGAATTGCCTTTTAAAAGGCCACTGCATTTCTATAGCCACATTCTTGATCTAAACGCATGGTCAAAGTTACACTGAAACCAATAGCACAACATGTGCATTAAATGAGGACCCACAACAAAGTCATCATTTTATTAAAAGACAAAATTTACACCACACTCCTAGCAACGCATCAGTCAGAGCTTCTTACTGCAAAAAAACCTGGGAGTCCACCAGTACATAATGAACTTAGCACAACTTCCTCACAGGTCAGAGTAAGTTTCACTTTCTCTTTTTCTTAAGCACACCCGTGGCCAGAAAATAGTATGTCTCGCATGTTTGTTAGGAGGCATCTACACATGGTAGAAGCAGTATGTATGCATATCCATGCATGCACCTTTAAAGCATTATTATAAGGCTTCCTTTCCAGTATTATTAGCAGCTGCTTGCATATGTGTAACTTCTTGTCCAGAGTGACAGCTGTATTTTCGCCTGTTTTGACATTGAGTCTGATCTGGGTGAATAGCTCATATCCATTAAAGTGCTATTACAACACTGAATGACTGCCAGAATACTTCCTGATCAATTTTAAAAGCCAGCTAGCTGTCATCATCTAATCGCAACAGCAGAAAACAAATCTTTGGGGAATAAAACAAGATTTTAAAACATTTTTAAAAAGCAGGGTATTAAGTCTAAAACCTCCAAACTATTTAAATAAAAATCACAAGCTGCAGCGATATCTAGGTAAAAATCTCTGCACTTTGAAAACCCATATACTTCTTACTGACAAGCATTCTAACGTAGTCTCTAAATCTACCATTTCAACAATCTGTGGAGTTTGAACTCTTGCCATTACATAACTTAATAAAGCAGCACTGAAAACAATCACCACAGAGTGTGATTGTGCTCACCATTAAATTTAGTTCTATAAAATTTGAGACTGAATTCAATCATCTTTCTGTCTTTGGTTGAATGGCTGAAACCCAACGCGCAGGTTCAACTCCTTCTGCATAGATTTACAATATGCATATTTTTAAGCTGCAGTACAAACACCATTTCAGACTTCCATTTATCAAGCATACTTGAAAGGCTGTATAACTCACAAAGACAGTTAAGACCACTTGAAGGGAAGGCACAGTTGGCACAAGGTTGGCACAGCTTTAAGAGGGCCTACAGCAATGCTGCATTTGTAATACAGCACATTACACGGACCAAAAAAGGGGTTGTAAGAAGTGACATGTTCTATATGAAAGATGTCTAGCAAGTCAACCATGCAATGCCCGTGTGCACACCAAGTGACTAGTCAGCGCATAGATGACTTTTTCATTTGTCCCCACTGCACTGTTTTCTCAACAACGCTGTGCAGCTCGCTGCTTTGCTGTGGTCAGTCTGTTTCGATCACTGAAACAGAAAACACCAACCACCTGAATGAAATAGTGCTGCATCAAAGTATGTTCATGAAACCAGCTCAAAAAAGTGGACCCACTATCTATTCCACAAACACCCATAACTTGCCTCCAAAAATGACACTGTGCACTTGTCATTGGGAATATACCATGAATTAGAGGTTCTTTGAAGAGCTGCTTCTGTATCTAACCTGGAGCTGAAACAATGTCAAACAAACAAATATAACCCCCCAAAAAAAAAAG